>JAUPMG010080045.1:0-12880 GCA_031762675.1 Pachysandra terminalis | reverse complement strand
ATAAACAAGAGAGTTAGAGTTTACATCAACACTCCACAAGGAGTTTAGCTACTCATGGATGGACTGATCTTCAACAAAGATGTGTAGAAGGCCATCTCCATGATCAGCATGCGCTCCAGCAAGAACACGAAGCACAGATTCCAATCGCAAAGAACTCTCACAAATTTCAATTCAATTCAAACTCTAATTCCAATCATAAAATATCAACAGCCTATCAGAAGTCTTATAATACAAGTTTTTCCCTTTCAAAGTTATCCAAAAGAAGTAGGAAACTAATCGTTTATAGACCCAAAAACTAGACAAACACAAAACTGCTACTAAAATGCTACGTGCGCTTGATCACACTGGCGGTGCGATCGATCGCAATGCGATCGATCCTAATGCTGTGCGATCGATCGCACAGTGTAATCTGGGATTTTCTGGGCTGAGCTTTGACTTAGTCTTTGTGCTTCCACTTGGGCTTTCTCCGTGGGCTTCCTCCTTGGGCTTCCAGGTACAATTGGCTTGGGAATTGAGCCTTGATCATCTCCTCTTAAGATCCTTGACACTCGATCCAATTGTGGCTTTAATTGGGTTGAATTAGTCCATATGCTCCTCTTCATCACCAACCTTGCAAAGCAAGATAAATGCATTAATTCATTCACATAAACACATCTCTAAGGCTAACAAACATGAGTAATAAGTCTAAAAGTGCAAGTGTTACACACTTATCAGAATGCTTCCTCGAATAATTCAGCAATGGTTTCGAGGGAAAAGCAATCCTGATCACCTATAGGGAAAGTGAGTTTTCAACAAAGAAACACTCACTTGCATCCAGGGAGTGGGAGGTATTGAAAATATTCAATTTAACTCTTAGGTTTCCAAGAGATAACTCCATAACTCCCGACCTACAGTTTATACATGCATTGGCTGTAGCTAAGAAAGGACGCCCGAGAATGATGGGAATGTGCCTATCAGGATTCAGGACAGATGTTGTATCAAGAATGACAAAGCCTACTGGGAAGTAGAACTTATCCACTCATATGACAACAGCCTCAACAATTCCTCGAGGTTTCTTGAAGGATCGATCAGCTAATTGCAAGACAACTGATATAGGTTTAAGTTCCCCTAAACCTAGTTTCAAATACACCAAGTAAGGAAGCAAGTTCACACTTGATCTCAAGTCAAGGAGGTATCTTTCAAATGGATGGTCTCCTATGTGACAAGTGATAGTAGGAGCACCAAAATCCTTGAACTTAGGAGCATTTTGATGCAGAATAATGGAGCTCACTTGCTCGTTGAGACGGACCTTTTTAGGAATGTTACTCCTTGTTCTACGCTTTTGAGTGCATAGGTCCTTAATAGACTTGGTATATGAGGGAATCTACTGGATAGCATCAAGGAGAGGAAGATTGATTTTAACTTGTTTGAAAGTGTTTATCATATTCTGAATCTTCTCTCCTTGTTTCCCAAAATAGGAGGGCTTTTTAACAAGCTCAGAGAATGGAGCACGAGGTTCATATGGCGTCTCAAGAGTGGGAGTGGTTGAAGAAGGAACTTCATCACTCACTCCCTTGCCCTTTTCCTCTTTTGATTTTTTAGGTGGCTCACTTTTCTCACTCATCCTTTTAATTGAAGTGTCAACTAGCTCATCTATATCCTCCTCCACTCTATTATCTACTACCCTCCCACTTCTCAACGCAGTGATGGCATGGACTTGTTCATGTTGATGTTGGGAACTGCATGAAGCATCCCCATCAACCATGTACTGTCCTTTAGGATTGACCACCGATTGACTAGGTAACTTACCCTCCTCTCTACTATTAAGTGCATTAGCTATCTGTCCTATTTGGGTTTCTAGTTTTGCTATAAATTGAGTGTGAGAATTTAGCAATTGAGAGTGAGCTTCTAGGTTGCTAAGAGCAGCTAGAACCTTATCCTCAAATGTTGAATTCTTAGGAGAAGGGGGAGTTTGTTGACTATGGTTGAGGAGGGGGTCAATAATTAGAATGTGAATTATAAGATTGATTCATTGGTTGTGGATGAGCTTGATTATACATTCCATAGGGTGCTGCTAAATTTTCTGTCTGGAGCTTGCCATGAAAAATTTGTGTGATTCCTCCATCCCAGGTTGTAAGAGTTTGCATATGGATCATTACCCGGTCTAGAGTAGGCTGCATTCACTTGCTCATAAGGCATAGCAAAAAACTGTCCCTGATGTAGGTCAATTTCTTGCTTGATGTAAAGTAATAAAGGAAAGTGAACACGCCTCAATATGGGTGGGTCTGGTAGGACTAGAGGTATTAGGAACAAAACCAGCCTCCATGAGTTGGTTTATTTTTCTAGATAAAGCATCCACCTTGGAATTCACTTCCAAAGGATTGCTTACTTCGAAAAGACCTTCTGCTTTAGGAGCTTTAGGGGCATGTATCCTACGACTTGCTGAAGCATGTTGGACTGAATTTTCACAAAGATTCTCAAAGAGAACACATGCTTCATTCTCACTTTTAAGCATGAAATTGCCACCACATGAAGCATCTACCATGTGCCTTTGTGGTTCAGTCAAACCATCATAGAAACATTGTACAAGTTGCCACTTTGGGATGGCATGGTGTGGGCACTCCCTAAGAAAGTCCTTAAGTCTCTCACAAGTCTCATGAAATGATTCCCCTTCAGATTGGGAGAAGCTACTGATAGCTCTCTAAATCTGATTAGTCTTTCCTATGAGGAAATACTTCTTCAAGAACTCATGTTGCATTTGCACCCAAGAAGTAATAGTATTAGCCTCCAAGGAATTAAGCCAATATTTGGATTTATCTTTTAGTGAAAATGGGAAAAGTCTCGTCCTTAAAGCATCCTCGGAAAAATTCTGCAAATTTATGGTAAAGCAGATTTCAAGGAATTCATCGAGGTGCTTGTAAGGATCCTCGTTGTTAAGTTCATAAAAATATGGGAGCATGTGAATGATGCTGGACTTAATTTCATAGTGAATTGCCGCAACTTGCGGCAATTGAATGCAAGAAGGAGAGGTGTAAGTAGTAGGGATATAATGATCCCTAAGCAAGATGGGTCTCTCTTCTTCTTCTGGTTCAATTGTTACAGTTGTATGTTATCCTACCAAGCTAGAGTCTCTCTGGGACTTACGTTCTCTAAGAGTACGTTCTAAATCTAGGTCGCAAGGTAGAAGTGGTAAGTACAAGGAACGCCTACCTAACATACACCAGTAATGGAAATAATACTAAAAAAAATAAAATAATAAAACTAACCTGACTGGTGGTGGTTGTTGGAGAGTTTTTTAAGAAAATATGCACTTCTGAGAAATTGTGCTCGATCGCAATATTGCGCTCGTTCTGATTCCGCTAGATGGCAAGCCGCTCGATCCGATTCTGCTTGATCCCAGTTTTGCAGACAGTACCTGAAACAGATAACTCACAACCGTAAAATCGAAAAACAAATATGAAATAAAATCTAAAAAATTCAAATATACTTAATCTGACAATTTTAGCAATCTAAACCGAAAACCAGTCCCCAGCAACGACGCCAAAAATTGATGTGTGAATTATATTACCACTCGTAATAGAACGAATCCAAGTAAGATAGGGTCATTTTGAGGATGTCGAATCTCAAGGACTGATGGGATTTAGACTGTAAATTTTACCAGATTAATCCTAATTAAATTAATTAGACAAATCAAGGGAATATGTGATTTAATTCTAAAAACTAATTTAAACTAAATTAAAGAGATTTAATCAATAAAATAAAGGGTAGAGCATTGATGAACCCTCTCACCCTTTGAATATGGTAATCTCATGAAATCTAGGAAATTAATTCATTGTCTGAACAGACTTGTGTGGCTATAAGCTCACTACAATGTCCCAAAAAGGTATCATGCTAAGAATAAGCATAGTCTATCTTCGATTTCTCTAAGCATAAACTATCAAATTCTTTAGTATGAAGTACATTATCATTAGGGATAAGTATAACCCATCTTCGGTTGGCGCGGTCTGTCTACCTACACTAACTAACTAATTTGCAGTACAACTCATCTTTTCTAGGCATGGTCTATCAAATCCTATCCTAATCATCATGCCAATGAGCACAGTTGCATAATTAGTATTCTTATAATCACAGAAAATAAGAATACTTTGGGTTCAATCCTAACAAAGCTATGGCCAGTAGGTTCTGTTAGTCTTGATTATAAACATTAAAGACTGATTGAAAGCAATCCTCATAACTATGTAACTTCAAACAATTAAATTAAAAACCTAAATAATCATGAGATTAATCCATAAACAAGAGTTAGAGTTTACATTAAAACTCCACAAGGAGTCTAGCTACTCATGGACGGGCTGGCCTTCAACATGGATGTGTAGAAGTCCATCTGCATTAACAGTATATACTCCAGCAAGAATGCAAACGGCGAGAACAGCAAGAACGGATCTCCTAATCGCAGAGAAACTCTCTTCGAAACTCAATCCAATTCCAACTAATTAATTTCATAATAATCTTAAGCCTATCCGGAGTCTTATAATACAAGTTTCTCAGTTTAGAAGTCAGCCACAAGAAGTAGGAAACCTATTACATACAGACCCAAACAATAGAAAATTTCGAAATTCTACTAAAATCACTCATGCGCTCGATCGCACTACTGTGCGCTCGATCGCAATGCAATCGATCTTAATGATCTGCGATCGATCACACAGTGTTGTTCTGTGTTTTCTGGGCTGATCTTTGACTTGGTCTTTGGGATTCCACTTGGGCTTTCTCCGTGGGCTTTCTCCTCCATCTTCAAGGTGTAATTGGCTTGAGTTTTGAGCTTTGATCATCTCCTCTTCCGAACCTTGAAGCTTGATCCAATTGAGGGTTTAGTGGCTTGGTTTTAGTCCATATTCTCCTCATCATCATCAGACCTGCAAAACAAGATAAATGCATTAATTCATTCTCATAAATATATCTCTAAGACTAACAATCATGAATACTAAGTCTAAAAGTGCAAGTGTTACACACTTATCAGCAAGGTATTTACTCATACCCCAACATTATAAGAAAAAATATATAATATGTATAATTAATGTCATAATGCTAACATCTATGCATAGTGGAGATAAGGAAAGTAATATAAACCAGTCAATGCATTGTTCTCTCCCAACCTCTCTTGGTATTAACAAGGGTCTATATCACGAAGTATGCATGCCCAATTCTATATGATGATTAGGTCTAGTGTGTAATACACTAGGCACTAAAAATGATATCAACAAGGAATATGCAGGTGCTCAGTGCAAGTGTAAAGGGGTGCTGTATAGTCTGTGACTATTATATGTTTCCACGTGATCGACCAGTCCTTGGGCAAGATGTCATCATGATCCATCCCCCCAATACAAAGCCACTCCCAAGGATATGGTATTCTATGTGTGCAACATAGTTTTAAGAGTTTTAAACCTAGGAGGCACAATCCCCCCACTTATTTTTTATCATGGGCACAATTCCAAGGCCAGTACTAGCGTCAGGCTTCCTCAGGGATACATACATATTCACATCTTACAGATGGGTTAAATCTTGCCACAATTCTGCGAGGCATACCAACACGAGGACTCTCTCCCAGCTTGGGCTGAAATATAATTGTCCTCTCGTAGGACAACATGGTCAGTAAGTCATTTAGTCATCTGACAGTCTAAATCCAGGGGTATCACATGGGGTACTAGACTGAGCCATTTCGGCAGAAAATTCCATACGCAACTCATTATATTCAATTTCATAGATTTATGCAACACACAATGATTCACAGTCAGAAATTCAATTTAGTAAGTACATAGGCACAGTCCCATAATTCTACACTACAGCATAGGAAATGTACGCTAAATACAAATCAATCATATAACCGTATGAACGTGATGAAATTAATGTAGTGTGTCATTGCACATCAACTTAAGAAATTATTATAGCCAACAAGTCAAAGGTATGAAGACAGTAATATCACCAATCCATTCATGTATACAAGGGCATTTCACATAATTACATGAGTGTAAATCCTACACCTAAACATACTCAATATAAGGAAAACAACTACAGAAAATAGTTTGGGGACCATTACATAAGCTTTCTAAGAAATTCATACTATTCAGCTAACTCAAGGTAGGTGATACTCAGTTTGAGGGGTTCTGTTTTGTTGGACAAGTATACTTACTCCAAATGTGTGTTAGAACCACTAAATTGAAGATAATACAGGTGTCCAAAGTCAAAAACCAAACAAAAGACTGAAATTTGATCTCGGCTAGGTGCTCAGCGAACTGAAAAATGGTCGGCGGGGTTCCCGGCCAACCAAGTCGGGTTCGACGAGGTCGTCAGTGAGCCGAAAAGGGTCCGACGACCTTTCCAGTGAACTAAAAACAACCTCTGTCATTAGGTGGGCTAGCTCGGCGAACCGAGGTGGTCGCCAAGGGTCTTTCGGCGAACCGAGGAAGGTCGCCAACGCTCAAAATAGATTTACTACTGTACTCGGTGGACTCATTGGTGAGCCGAGGAGGCCGTCGAAACTCAGGGTTAAGCAAACCCGAAGTATTTCTGGTTGAGATTTCACCCAGAGCTAGTTAAACTCATAAGGAGGCTTCAAATGTTGGTTTCTAAGCCAAGGACTTATCCTAAAAGGGAACTTACTAATCTCTTCACAAAACCAAAACCTAGAACTCTAGATTCTAGCGATTCGGTTCGTATGGGTCGTCTACAAGAGATCTTTCTCAATAACGTGGGATATGATCCCTAAATCACCACATCTAATAACCAAATCATGGGGAAAGGAGAACCAAAACACACAATATCTTCCCCCATTCTCACAACATTGCAAGTATAAATAAACACACAAGAATTGAAGGGATACTCAACTTAGGGCATGTCGAGTCACATCTGGAATTGCTCCACCATGCCATGTCGCGTCTGAGGTCAATCCATCTGCATCCGAAAGTTTGGGGTTTCACTTCTTCTTCTCTGTCTTCTCCAAGAGTTCTAGAGGGGAAGAGATAAGAGAAAACGAAAGCTTTAGAACCTAAGTGCTCTACATATAGGTTAAGGGTAAACTTGAAAATTAAGTTAGCCAGAAGGGAAAAATCGGGTTTCTAGCTCTATAATTTCCAATTATCCTCTTAATAAATTTCTGCTTGAACAGTTATGTTAGGGTTTGCAAATGAATCTTCTGAGTTATTTACACTAATTTATTATCTTGCTAATTGATTTTATTTCTAATTTATCCGCTAAGGTCAGCTATCTGTCCCGTAATATCATCCAAATCTATCAGGTTAACCTGATCAGTTTTAGTTGACTTGAGTGTTCCAAAAATATTTTTATAAGATTAAGGATCTTATGAATTTTAATTCCAATTTATTAATGAGATTGAATTACTAATTTACAGAATTACTAGTTTACCCTTAGGGTTTCCAAGTTATTGTTTTAGAATTTATTCAGGTTGTTACAATTAAATATTTAAGTAAAATTTACAAATCTTATCTTTATTATGTAAAATTGAAATAAATCTTCTAATTCTATTACATCATGTCTTATCAGCTAATCTTCAATTCTAATCCCATTCCATAGCTCTCTCTTTCGTATACTAGCCTTCAATCCTGAAAAAATATGAAATCAACAAACATAAGTTGCAAGCTCGGGTGAGAAATCCTTCAAAACAAGGTATTTACTCATATCCCTAGGTTATGAGAAAAATACTAAATAATATAAGTAAAAGTAATAATAGAGTCTGAAACATGAGTGATTAGGGATGAATATGAATAGGATATCAATCAATAAATAATTCTCTCCCAATTCTCACTTCGGTAAGTGCATCAATAGTCAACGGTGCAAGTGTCCTATTCTATATGCAAATTAGATCAAGTATATCATACACAAGATACTCATGATTATATCAACAAGCAATATGATAATGCAAGGGTGTTGTTAAGTATGCAAATATAGTAAGTTCCAATATGATCGATACGTCCTTGAGCAAGATGTCTTAACGAACCATCCCCCCATACAGGGCCATCTCAAAGATAGGATATTCTATGTACGTATCATTGTTTTAACGGGCTTCGACTGTCGCGACCCGAATTCTAAAGCATGACTCACACACATGTGAGCATAACTCTAGGATTCAAAGCTTGACTCTCACTCCCTTCTCCAAAAACACAACCCAAATGAGTGGTAACCTCTAACCATAAAGCAGTAGAATAATATTGAAATCAGAGAATAATAACCGGAAGCAAAATGAGCATAATGATGTTTAAACAGTACGAGGTTTAAAATACATCATTAACATCCATAAGTACAAAAAGAGGTTGAATACATAGCCAAAATAAAGAGTACAACTACTCCAGGCAAAATAAATCGAGTCCAAACTGCAGGTACGTAGAAGAATACACGTCTTCTCATCACTGCCTCCCAACCATCCAGATATCCGCCACAGCAACACTAACTATGTTACCTGAAATATTCGAAACAGAAAGGCCTGAGTTATGCGCTCAGCAAGTACAATGTACTATCCAGGAGTCACACACTCAAATACATATCCATGAATGCATGCCATGCCATGAATAATGCAATGGTTTGTTCATCATATGCAATGATATTAACAATATAATCTACTAGCCAAACATGATGGCCATTTACAAACACGTGAATGCAATGAATGTGAATGGGTATTGTGGTGTAAGATGTCCACATGATCCCACTATGCCAACATGCATCGCTATCGTAGAGTACATGAACCACACCGGGTTAAGGCCGTCAGTGGATCCTGTGTGTATAGCATAGTCACAGGGAGTCGTAACTTTAAGAGAGAACACCACCTCAACCTGGTTCGGGAACCAAAGCACCCCCTATCACTAGAATGGTTCCGAGGACATCATCTTCGTGAACCTCCCTCGGTGGTTCCGAGAGCATCATCTTCCTGAACCTCTCTCCGTGGTACATCCTAGACTCCACACATGCCAATCAGATTTCTCTCTATATACATATATACCATATCATATATAGTTGTCCCTGGGCTCTTGGGGTAGCTAATCCCACACCCATAAATCAATCTTGGGATTTATACATATATAGCCCCTCACTGGGACACCAGAGATCTTCTCTCTCATTTGGGACTCACCTCAGAGTACAAGTATCCTCACATTGTCCATTGGTCCTTCATAAAGGAACCAAGGTCAGTCCAGGGTCTGGGTCTCACTCAGGACCCACAATGCATGCATGTACTTTTAATGCATGAAATTTATCATTCAACTATATGATATGCATCGGAATAATCATAATAGCATAACAGGTTCCATTCAATTTATATTGAATCATTCACATCTACATGTATGCAGGAACTGAATGCATTTCATATATGTCCATAATCATATTCAATCATCACATAATTAATCATTTGTCCACAACTACTACGGGTCATGCATCAGAATAAGTAGTTCATATCTCAACCTATCTGGTTCACACAAACACTCCACAATCTAGCTTCTCAAAAGCAAGCAAGTGTCTATCAAGGTAACCACATGAAGATCATTAAAAGTTAAAGAAATCATGCTTCATTCAAGTCATAAGATCAACAATCATCACCTCAATTTATGAGTGTCAACATCCAAACTTGGATGCCAAACCTACCCATCAAGTCTCTATCTCAATCGGCCTCAACTACCCCTGTCGGCGAGTGCCGTCGGTGGACCAGCGGGTCCACCGACTAAGTCTAAAATTCTAAGTGAAATGCTCTTCGGCGGGTCCCGTCGGTGGACCGATGCATCCACCGACGCCAATCGGCGGGTCCCGTCAGTGCAACCGACAGATCCCCAGACCAAGTTCCCTCAAGTCCATTTTCCCGTTGGTGGGTTCAGTCGGTGCCACCGACGCTCGTCGGCGAGTGTCGTCGGTAGCACCAACGACTCACCGACCCCCAAGAATAAAATTTCAATCTTCGTCGGCGGGTCCCGTCAGTAGCACCGAAGGATCCGCTAATGCCCGTCAGCGAGTGTCGTCGGTACCACTGACCGCAAGCAATAGAATCTCACACTCCTTGTTAGCGAGTCCATCGGTGGGCCGACACACCCACCGACAGGGACTCTATGCACCCTTATCGTCGGCGAGTCCATCAGTTCCACCAACGACCAACCGACAAGGTATACAAGGTAAGTCTCGTCGGTTGGTGTCCTCGGTAGGCGAGTTTCACCATCCGACAGCCGTCGGTGAGTTCATCGGCAGACCGATGGACTCGCCGACAGCCATCGGTGAGTTCATCGACGAACGGATGGACTCGCCGACAGCCACGATTTCTGGGTTTTTCCCCCCCCAGTCTGATGTCTTCCTATTCTAAGCTTTATGGTCTCTTCCCCTACGATAATTTGGGTCTAAAATACACACTTTAAACCAACCATTAATCACACTCGTATATTTGAAATCAAACCAAAACAATTAAAGACAAATAAACTTCTATAATAAACCCCAAAAATGTGAAATGAGTAATCTACACTCAAAGATACACAAATGCACAGATATCAACACTAGATCATGAAATGAACGAGTCAAAACACTCATGAAAGCACTCATGAAATGACATGCGATGGCGACTCTACCTACGAGTCTCTGTGACCCAGTTCCCCTTCCTGTGCAGCAGGTAACTGCATCAATGCTACTTCCTTCCCCACCACTAAACCTTTAATAGGTAAGCTTAAGAAAGGAAATCTCTCTCTCTCTCAGCACTTTTTTTTTCTTTCTGTTTTTTTTGGGTAAAAGACCAGCAACACAACAGTAGAACTTTGAACGCTCAGATACATAAGGATTGCAAGGATTGCAACTTGCATGGCTCTCTCTCTCTCTCCTTCTTTTTTATTTTTTTTTATTTTTAGTAAACTCTCTCTCTCTCAACACTTTTTTCTTTTCTTTTTTGGGTAAAAGACCAGTATAGAGCTTTGGACGCTAAGATACGTATGGATTGCAACTTGCATAGGAGGAAGAAGTGGGAGGCCCATCAAGAACAGTAGATTTAGCTTGAAAAGGTACCAACCACTGAGCCGGGATCACAGCTCCGTGGTGTAAACTCTGTGGGGCGGCTTATAAACCGCAACAAAACCAAGGGCGAAATTGTAATTTGCATGGCTCACGTACATATGGATTGCAACTTGCAAGACTCTTTCTTTCTCTTTCTCAACATTTTCTTTTCTTTTCTTTTATGTCTTTTATGGGTAAAAGACCAGCAACACAACAGTAGAGCTTTGGATGCTCAGATACATATGAATTGCAACTTGCATGGGAGGAAGAAGTGGGATACCTTTGTGGATGCAGCAAACTTTGTTGGGAGAGGTCTCCACTTCTGCACCCGACCGTATCTCGGAAAATAGTCTTGGGCGAAACCTGGGGATACCTTGGGAAACCAAAAAAAAAAAAAAAATGGGAGGTCTATGAAAAACTTGTCTCGGCATAAAAAGGGTATAGTTATGAAAAAAAACATCATTATTATTTTTCATGCACAGATGCGGATCTCTTGTGAATTTGGACTATGTGAACCTTGTCTCAACTTCATACAAAATTCATATTTATTTTCATATAAAGTCCCATTAATATGAATAAATTATATTTCTAAAACGTTAGTTTTAGAGACCTAATGAACTTTAAATTGACTTTTACCTTATTCGGTTTGCACCTTAAATCGATGATGAAAACCCTTTTGTGTGAGCTTGTTTGGGAAATGTTTCAACCTGGTGTGGAGTGTAAAGTTTGTTTAACCATTCAAAACAACAATGACGACAACGACACTGAGAACGAAAAAGAGAAAAGCTAAAGTTCGACGAGCTAACCGTTCACAAGTAAAGTGAAATCGAAATGATGCTTCACTCTTGATGGAGTACAGATCCTGTGAGCCATATCTGATTACATCAATCACATGATATCACCTATTTTTTTGTAGTCTTAAACATTAGTCACCTTTCACAAGAACAACTAGTAGCTTTGCTTTACAGAAGAGCTACGTTGCATAGTGTGATTGATGCCGCCAAAAAACATTGCAGGGATTTATCGCACACTATCTTGTTCTAACTCAATGACTTAGAATTGAATATGAGCAAAAGATAAAAGATGTGTGGATAAGTTTGTAGTCCAACGTCCCCAACCATTGTTATGTGCAGTCAAATACGTGATGATGGACGTGTCTTTTCGCGTATCATGATTGGTTGGTCGGTTACGTTTTAGTATGATAACATTACGATGACACATTTATCTGCGTACGATACCAATGTGATGTTACATCACCGGCGACAACTTTATTAGTTTTGGATGTGGATATTACGTAAACTTAGGATGTATGAATCTTGTTAATCCGGTTTAAACAATTAATTTAATTGTTAAAAATTATTAGATTAATTGAGATTATTTAAAACATAATAAAGTAAACATCACAATCAATTTTTACGAGAGTCAATTTTTACGAGATTCGGTTTCACCCTACTTCTCGGGGTCACGCACAGATATTGAACAATCAACTAAGATCAAAACATTACAAACACCAATCAGAACTTACACAAAATAAAGACTCCCTCTTAATTTATGTCGCCGCTGTGTTGAATCATCTTCTAAACTTGTTCAGTGAGCACCATTCGTCTTTATTGTCTGCATAGATGAACTCCATTATGCAAAACTGTCTTCTCTCGAAGACACAAAGTTCTTCTCCCGAATAACTGAAACCTTGAACAACTCAAGAATGATGAACTTGAACTCTCAGAAGTTGTTGGACTCGCATCTGTCCAGATCTTTATAAAGAGCACACAAAGTATCTACTTCAAATCTCGGATCAGTATTACACATGGAATGTTGTAATAATTGTTGCAACAACTACTAAAACGAGAGACTGCTTCAGATCTGATTCTGATTTCAAAAC
>JAUPMG010080024.1:0-12881 GCA_031762675.1 Pachysandra terminalis | reverse complement strand
CTAATTTTGACTTGTCAAGTCCTATTAGAAATAAGCTTTCAGCATTGTGTGTTTTTTGATTTTTTTCGTAAGTTTTTTTTTTATGTTTTTTTCTTAACTTATCGACCTTTATCGAGCGTATTGCGCGATACGCTGTATTTTTAAGGTATCCTCGATAATACATAACAGTATCGTATCGATGGTCTCGATACACGATACATATCGTGCGATACGCGCAATACGATACGATATTTTGATCCATGCAAGTATCTAATCACCTACTTTAACTCCAACATTGCAACAATAGTCCAAGTTCTCAAATGAAGTCTGAACAATGGTCGTTCAGCCAATACAACAAGCACAACAAGGTCTGAACAATGGCCGGTACCAGGATAGGAGCAAAAGAGTATTTACCCCGCTTACCATAAAGTTGACAGATTTTCTTCCAGTGTTACTAAAAGGAGGATATGTAACATTGGTCCCGCTGCTTCCAGATGTCCCAAAAATCCGTGCTTTGATCCTAGTTCTTATTGTGATTATCATATGTGCGCACTGAGGTACCCTATATAATAGTGCTGGTCTCTTGAACATGCAGTGCATAAACTGATAGATGCAGGGAATCTTGTTTTTGAAACTAACTGTCACATTCCAAACCTAGAGTATTCACGAAGGAGACCCTAAATATTTGCTAATGTAACTCTCAACCCAACTCCGTGGGAGTGGCTAACTAGTATAGAACAAAACTCATATCATACATAGCGGAAGCATTATAATACATAGCAGAAGCAAAAAACAATCATAACAACATAAAGCGTTTATGTATTTCAGTCAAAATTATGAAGTCTAAGGTGAATAAAAGAATAATAAAATAAAAATAATTACATGCTAATGGTAAATTAAATCCTACTCTCCGTGGAGAGATAAAAATAAATAAACTTATTACAAGTTCTCAAACAATAAATCCAATAATGTTTATGCCTATATGATACTAGGCATTATCACATCACATCACTATCATCCTCCACGAATACAACTAAAAATTGATCTAGATAAGGTTCGAAAATGCGCTGGATCATGTCTATGAAAGATGCAAGAGCATTGGCCAATCCGAAAGGCATCACGAAGAATTCAAAATGTTTGTACCTCATCCTGAAAGCAATCTTTGGTATGTATTCTTCCGTAATCCTCAATTGATGATACCTTGATATGAGATCTATCTTAGAGACAAATCTTGCTCCCTTCAATTGATCAAACAAATCATCAATCCTAGGCAAATGATACTTATTATTCACAATCACTTGGTTCAATCGTCTGTAGTCACTACACTATCTTAAGGATCCATCTTTCTTGTTAACGAATAAGACTGGTACTCCCCAAGGTGATGAAATAGGTTTTATGAAATCAAGAGCTAGAAATTCATCCAATTAAACTCGCAGTTCCTTCAACTTAGGAGGTTCCATGCAATATGTAGTTAACGGGATAAGATTAGGACCCGATGTCAAGTCAATACGGAACTTAATCTCTCTTCTAGGAAGTAAACCAGGTATATCTTGGAATACTGATCCAAACTAACATACTACTGGAATCGTCTCCCAATCATTCTTCTCTTCTATGACCACAAATCGAAAACTGCCAACTGATTAGGCATTCTCGGTTGTAGTCCTCCAACCTTCACAATAGATTCTCCAGGCAACACAAAAGATATAATTATGTTTTGAAAGTCTATCTGCACAGGGTATGCAATTAGCCAATACATACCTAGAATTACGTTGAAACCTTTCATGTGAAGCACTATCAGATCCACAGGTAATGCAAACTCACCCACTAACACTAGGCAAGCCCTACAATTCCTCTCGAGATATGCTGATCCTCCCACTAGATTCGCTACTACTAAACTCTTCTTCAATTATTCAAAAGCAAAACCAAAGCAATAAACAAATGAACATGCAATGAAAGAATGAGATGCTCTGATATCGAGTAGAACTCATGCTGGTATGTGAGAGATCTAAACAATACCTTCCGTCAATGCACCCTGCGGCTGATCCAAAGCATACACTCTACCTTGTTGTTGTTGCTGTTGTTGTCTTTGTTGTTGCTGAGGCACAACATTCCTATTCCCTCTCTATTGTTGATGGTGCTGTACTGGCCTCTGGTTTTGATAGTAGTGCGTTCTAGGAACAAATGGTTGCTGAGATTGCTGTCATGGATGGAAATTATGCTGATATCGTATTGGCATATGGCATTGTCTACGCATGTGTCCTTTTTTGCAATTGAAACCTATCTTGGCTTGATATCCCGCATTCTAAGACTTACCTTGTTCTTACGTTCGTTGTCTATTTTGGTGATCTTGATGTCCTTGGTAGTTTCTGAAATTCTGGTGCTTGCTATCCTTTGATTTCTTCTGATCTTGAATCTTGAGATAATCCACCATATCCTTCTTAACTTTCTGAGCATAGTCTACTACCGCATGGTACGTAGTAAAGTCTCTAACTACAAGGCAACTCTTGATATTAGTCCGCAATCCACTTTCAAATCTGAAAGCTTTCTTCTCTTCCTCATCCACTACATAAGGAGCTAACTAAGATAATTCTGTAAACTTGGCTGTGTACTCGGACACTGTTCTTTCTTCTTGTTTCAACTTCATGAACTCTATTTCTTTATCTTTCCTATCACTCCTATTAAAATACTCCAAGTAGAACTATACCTTGATTCTTTCCAACCTAAAACTCCAGGACCCAGAACTTCCAAAGTTGACTTTCACCATCTCCTTGCTTCACCTTCTAGCATAAACACAACCATACATATTGTCTCTTGATCTTCACTTTCCAATATTTCGGATATAATCTAAGGAGTCAATCCAACTTTAAACTTCCATTGGATCTATTGTTCCCTTGAATACTGTAGGTCCAAGCTTCCTAAACTTCTCTAATCTTCGGTTGTTTTGTTGAACAACTAGCGGTTGCGGAATTGCTTGTGCTTGAGTCTGGGCCTGACGCATCGTAGAAGCCATATCTTCTAAATTACAATAGACTTTAGTCAGTTGGGGATTTCGATCATCACCCCCTCCTGATGAACTTGCACTAGCATTACTTCTTCCACTAGCCATTCTGAAAATGGAATGAAGAGTAAGACACACACAAACGAAAGAACGAAAAGGAATCCACTTTGCATATCATGCTAGCTATACATTCATGCTCAATGATAAAAATAGGCATTCAACACACAATCACACCAAAAACTTTGAATTTCAAAAGAATGGATTAAGTGTGTATTATAATTAAGCTCAGGTAGTGTGACACCTTGACTAAATGAAGGTGGTTATGTTTTAGATTTTAATTGGGTTCGACATGAAATTGTAAGGAGTTGGTTTTTGAATTATGCGGTGTAAGGGATTAATGTATATTATTGATTAGACATTTATGTATTAGGTTTTTGACTCATGTGTATGGTTGCATCATGTCACGAACCAAACCAAAAATTCCCAATTTTGAGATTTTTAGGCTTAATTCGTAACTCTCATCCCATATCTCTATGGGAGTGGTAAAACAGTACTCATAAGCGGAAGAAATTAACTGTTCTAGTAAAATATAAGTAACTGAAATAAATAAACTAATCTATTACAAGATTATGTTAAAGGAATGCTAGTTCTAATAGACTCTACAACTAAATCCAGGTAATCCATACCCATTCCCAGGCTCTCTCTTCGTGACCCAGCTCCAAGACCTAAAAAATATAAATCAACAAACATAAGCTGGAAGCCAGAATGAGTAATCCTTCAATGCAAGGAATCTACTCGTACCCCAACATTATGAGAAAAACAAATAATATATAACTGTTGTGATAAAAATAGCATATGTGCATAGTGAAGATAAGGAAAGTAACATAAACCAATCAATGTATTGTTCTTTCCCAACCTCACTTGGTACTGAATTGAAGGTAAGGAAAGTAACATAAACCAATCAATGTATTGTTCTCTCCCAACCTCACTTGGTACTGAATCAAAGGTTCATGTTATGATGTATGCATGCCTAATTCTATATAATGATTAGGTCTAGTGTGTAATACACTGCGCACTCACAATGATATCAACAGCGAATATGCAGGTGGTCAGTGCAAATGTAAAGGGGTGCTGTACGATCTACAAATATTATATGTTCCCACATGATCGACCAGTCCTTGAGCAAAATGTCATCATGATCCATCCCCCCCATACATGACCATTCCCAAGGATATGGTATTCTATTTTCGCAACATAGTTTTAAGGGTTTTCAACCTAGGAGGCACACTCTCCCCACTTATTTTTTATCACGGGTATAATTCTAAGGCCTTCGCTAGTGTAAGTCCTCCTCAAGGATACATATGTATTTACATCCTACAGAAGGATAAATCATGCTTCAATTATTGGGATCATTACACATAACATATCTCTCACCTTGCATCTTTCCACAAGTCTGTTGGGATCATCACATAAGACATATCCCTCACTTTGGGAGCTAACATCTCGCCACATGTCTGTGAGGCATACCAACACGAGGGCTCTCTCTCAGCTTGGGCAGAAATAACATAGTCATCTCGTAGGACAACATGGTTAAATAAGTCAATCAATCATCTGATAGTCTAAACCCAGGGGTATTACATGGGGTGTTAAACTGAGCCAATACGGCGGAGAAGGCCATAAGCAACTCGTTCTATTCAAATCATTTAATTAATGCATACACACAATGCTTCACGCGCATATATTCAACTTAACAATCACATGGGCACAATCCTATGTTCACACACTTCAAGGCACAATAGTGCAACTAAACATTAAATAATCATCTAATATGAGAAACATGATATGTTCAGTGTAGACAGGAAATAAACATCAGACAAACGCTATGGGCACAGTAATCCACAACACCACCCTCTGAACATATATGTATATATTTATATAATTATTTAGCAGAAATTATATGATGAAATTAGGCAAGCAGGGTATGAACATCTAATATGGAGTAATACACATATGAAGCAGGTCTAAGGAAAGAGGTAACAAGAAATATTAATATATACACACATTAAGGCATGTCATCACCCTCTAAGCATACATAGTTATCTAATCATAAGAGAATACGATATAACCAGGAGTAGCAGGATGAGTGCATTAAAACACAAGGTAATACACATAACAACAGATCAATAAGATGAAAGCCACTAATTAATTCTAAACTCCCACATACATGGGTCAATCATCACATGGCGACACATGAAGTCAAATTCTGTGCCTAGACTTGCACAAACAAGGAAAAGAACCAATGGATGAATTTGGCGCTGTTACACAAATTCCCTAAGAAACTCGCATTGCTAGGCTAACTCAAGATAGGCTAGACCTTAGGTATGAATGGTCATATTGGTTAGGCAAGGCAACCTACACTAAATACATGTTAGAACAATTAGGTTAGGGATACCACAAGTTTCCAAGGTCTGACGCATCAAACAGACCAGAATTTGGTCTCAGCGAGGTACTCGACGGGGTCTTCGGCGAACTGATAGGGTTTCAGCGAGGTGCTTTGGTGCCCCGAAGGGTTCTCGACGACCTAACCAGAACCTAAAATAGGGTCTTTGAGTTTCGGTGAGCATGTTTGGCGAGCCGAGGAGGTCGTTGAATGCTCGGCGGGGTTGTTCGGTGAGTAGATGGAGGTTGCCAAAGCTCAACTTAGAATTGCTACAGTGCTCGATGGTCCCTTTGGCGAGTCGAGGAGGTCGCCGAAGCTCGAGATCAGGCAAATCCGAGGTGTTTCTGGGTGAGATTTTACCCAAAGCTTGCAAATCTCCTAAAGGAGCTTCGAATTGTGTTTCTAGGTCAAGGGAAACAATCTGAACAATGATCTACTGATTTTCCCTTAATCCAAACCCTATAAATTTAAATCCAAACAGGTCGGATCATGTAAACCGTCCACAAGGGTTGGGCTTCTCAAAAGCATGGGATTTGATCCCTAAATCATGTCAAATAACGAATAAACTTATGGGGAAGGAAGAATACAACCATATAAGATCCTTCCCCATGACCACAATGCTGAAACATAAATAAAAACACATGCATTGAAGAAAAACTCAACTTGGGGTGTCGATTTCATCCGGGATTTGTCGAGTCGTGTCCGAGGCCGATCCGTTCACATCCGGGAGTTTGGGGTTCCCCCTCTTCTTCTTCAAGAGCTCCACACGAGAATGAGAAGAGAAAAGAGAGATGAGAGAAAATGAGGGGTCTAAAGGCTAAGTGTTCTATTTATAAGTCAAAGGCAAACTTGTAATATTAAAACAACTACAAGGGCCTAACCGGGTTTAAGGCGCTATAATCTCCAATTAACCTCTTAATTAACTTCTGATTGTGAAATTAGGTTTAGGATTTGCAAATGAATCTTCTGAGCTGTTAAAATTGATTATCATCTTGCTAATTGATTTTATTTCTTATTTAACTGCTAAGTTCAATTATCTGACCCATGCTACTTCCTAAGTCCATCTGGTTAACCTGATCAATTTTAGGTGACTTAAGGGTTTCTAAATTATTTTATAAGATTAAGGATCTTATGAGTTTTAATCCAAATTTATTAATGATATTAAATTACTAATTTAACAAACTACTATTTTACCCTTAAGGTTTCAAGTTATAGTTTTAGGATTTATTCAGTTTGTTACACATCACCATAATATTTTCATCCTCATACGTCTTATCTTCTATTTGTGATATTATTGTTATGTTAGAACACTATCATTTGATGGTTGATGACATGATTGTAATGACCTAAATCCACTAGAAGAATATTTATAATTAGTTAATAATGGTTAAAAGATTTTATAGAAATTAATGTGCATTTTCTAGTATTTAATCATATGGTTTTGAAAACTTAATTAAAGGTTGGGGAGTTTTTAAACTAAAATCTCGGATTTGGGGGTCTTAGTGTAATTAGTATGCATATGGGGTATTGTGGGTAATTGTTACGAACTTATTTTGAATTTGGTCGCATGGTCCATATGTGGGAATCGTGGGGGTGCGTGGGATGGAAATGGGAGGATATTAAGGAGAGGTTTCTATTCCCTCTCCCATTCATTCCCTATATCTTCAAAACTGATTTGGAGACTGGTAAGACTTTAAGAAGAAAGGTTTAAAGAGGTTCAGATCTAGATCCCAAGTCCTAGCTATCTTCCATTGCGGTTGAGAGAAAGAGAAGAGAAGGAAGAAGAAGGAAGGAAAAGGAGAGGAAGAGAAGAAGTTGCAGAACCTAAGAAGAAAACAACAGGTAAGTTGATCATTCTGTATAGTTCTCTTATGGTACCATGGTTAATTTTAGATTCATATCGATATTATGATTCAATGCATGTCAATCTTGGTTGTGCAAAATGATGTTTGCCAGGATCTAAAATGTGTAATATTGTTGTTGTGATGATTATTGAGCATTAGAGATGATGTAGATTGGATTTGGTATCAAAAGGTGAGGTTTTGGGAACCTAGAAAATATCGAGATCACGACCTGTCAGCAGGTACCAGTACACCAGTGAGCCTGCCGACAGGGAGTTAAAAAGCACAGAGGAGGTCTCCACCGGCAAGCACTGGTACACTGGTGAGCCTGCCTACAGGGACCTAAATTGGCCTAGTTTTGACCAACCGGTAGCACCGGTAAACCGGTGAGCCTACCGATGATATCCCAAAGTGGATTTTGATGGGTTTTGGTTTGGGATTTGTGCCATATGAATTGGGGCATGATCCTTGGAGTCAAAGTTTGATATGAAGCCTTGAGCCTACCTGCGGGGTATCAACTTTGATGTTCCATGGTGCATTGTATTTATCACTTCACCACTTGACATGACCATATATTGGGGTTATGACTCCTTTGAGTTGGTATTTAGAGTGTGGACTACTAGTATTGTTTTTGGAACATCGTGGAAAGCTTATGATGGTCTCCAATCGGATTATCCGCGTGTATGGATGCGTAGATAGTTTCTGTTGGTAATTATCATTTGGGTCCTAGCTAATAATGCACGCATACTAGGCTTATGTAGATTGTTAAGTGAGCCCGGGAGTTGCAAATATGGATTATCCTTGCAAGGTTTTCCGGTGAGGTTGACTATACCTATGGGTTGAAAGGTCCCACTTAAACAAGGGTAGGATTCTTGCAAGGTCCTATACGGGTTGATTATTCGTTGAGTATTGTACACTCATAAAATTAGCATATGGTGGTCTTCGTACCATGGGTTAGCGCTCAGAACAAAGAGGGGGCATCTGGTTATTCCTAGTGACCTACCTCCCGAACTTGGTTTGATTGAAAAGCTACATATAAGGGGCACTTAACGGAATATGTTTGCTTAGTACATTTCATTGCACCTCACTCTTTATTGCATTCCTTTGATTAAGCATACATCTAGAACATCTGAATGATTCACTTCACACCATTTACATTTCATTCATAAATCAATCATACTGTTTACATCTTTATCTTATTTCTGTATTGCTGACCATTACCTTGATTAAATGGTATTATATGAGGATGGATGACAACTTTGGTTACTTATTGGGCATTCTAAGTTCACACAACTTCTCATGTTGCAGGATGAGAAGAATGAGAACGGAATTGATGTGCTACTGTGCTTGTTTCTTTCAGTTTCTAGACTTATACTCTTTTGAGAGTTTTTGATGCAATAAACCTAGTTTTATAATTACTTTGTTCATGTTGGATTATTTGAGGGTCATGACTCACCTAAAGTCATTGACTGTTTTTGATTATTTTATTTGAGTTGATTAGCTTCCGCACTCTGTTTAATAAGGGTATTTATTTACTTTTATTACTTGTCAATGACGAAAATCCGCGTTCCTTGGTTGGAACCCGGATGTCTCACTACGAGATCCGTGTCGCCCGTATAAGGATTCGTGTCACAGGTTTTGGTGCGTGACAATGATCTTGATATTATGTTAATAAGGCTTGAATATTTCTTAGTTCTCAATCTATGTCTTGAGATATTGCTTGTATTGCATGTCAATCATTCCACTTGTGTATTGGGTCATTTAAATCGTTATCTTACATGTTATTTGTATGAGTATTCATGTGTTATTTGCTTTGGTTTCGGTTAAGGATGTATGGATTCCAGGAGATTCCTACTTACGGGATAATTGTAGCTCATGCTTTATAGCGAAACAATTTCATGTTAATGCTGAAGGTGTATAAGCTGAACCATGGATTGGCTAGCAGCTAAGTGGTAAGGATGCTATGTTGACTAGATTTCGTACCTTGCTAGTAGACCATATTTTATATAATGCTTATATTAATTTTCATGAATGTTTTTTAGATCATGAAATTGGATTATTTATTTTAAAAAGGGATTATAATTGAATTATTAGGATTTATCAGTTAGTTTTTTTTACTTCAAAAATTAGTTAGACTTTAGCTTCCGCGTAGTATTTCAAAATTTTCTTTATGATATTAAATATGGGCGAATGGTTATTAGATGATGTGATGGTACGACTGACCGGACTAAAGAGTAGGGTCCGATGGTCGCACCTCAAGATTCATGCCGCACTCATTGGACTTTGTGCCACTAATTTCAGGGCGTGGCAGATTGGTATTAGATCTCTAGGTTTAGTGAACCTAGGGAACACTTCGGCATATGGAGTAGGAGAGAGGCACCTAGGACTCTAGGTATTGTTTTGTCTACTACGTGTATGTTGTGTTGTTTGCATTGTTTGCTGGAATGTAATTTTACTGAATTGTTTTTTCCTTATGCGCATGTCATTATTGTTGTTGGGTGTGGAGTTACAATAATGCCAGAGCCTTTATGTATTCTCTGAAGTTAGATGTCTGGTCATGGAATGGCCGCCACTTCAAGCTCACCCAAAACGATGCACATACGGCTATTTATCAAATAAGAATCTTTGGTGCGTTTATAGATAAACCAGAACCATGTGATGATTGAACCTTTTCATAATGGACTTAAGAAGGTGACCCTTAATCGCCTTCATGGGACTAATGTAGTTGTAAATACATTAATCCTTGATTTTTGGATTGAGGGTTGAGGACCACCAAAAGAAACAAAGTGGCTATTGATCTATTGTTTGTTGGTTTCTGAACTCTTAGTGTAATTCCTCATTTGCAAGGACTAGAATTACGTAGATCCTAGATTTAGACATATACTTCTTCATGTCCTATGAGATCTACCATGTTTAAATTCTTGAAGTTGTTTGTTTGTTGTGTATGTGATTGAAAATATTATTAGAAATTAGGTTTAGATTTATTAGTGGATAAGGTGTGTAGATCTTTGGTAGATGTCATGTGAAGTTTTTGTTGTATCCTCTAGCGTTAAACCAAGATGATGATCTTATATCATATATCTGATTTTTTTTATGACTGTTGACTATCCCTAGGGGTATATGTGAGGATTTCATGTTAGGGGTAATGTTATGAATACATGAGATATGTTGATTATCATGTTCATTTATGTTCATTGGTGTGAAGAAAAGATTAAAGACCATCAAAAGGACCAAAACTTTACAGGTGGTTGGTGGACTGAAGGCTAGGGTTCGACTAACTACTGTTACAACTTTTGTGTATTTTGATGATCTGTTTGACTTTTGATGGTTCTATGAATACTGGTAGGTATTGTAATGATTTGTATGTGTTTTAATGATATAATGGAAGCTTGATAAGATTGATTTAAATTTAGAAGAAAAGAAAAACATTATTATACTATGACATTATATGGTTGATGTTTCATGAGCATGGTGTTAATCGTTACATGATTGACTATGCATGGTTTCATTATTATCTATAGCAAAGGTGGTTATAATAGTAAGAATTCGCATTAGAACATGGTTCTACGTGGGATATTGAGGTTCAAAATGAAATTTAAGCATGCATGAGGCATGGGATGTGATTTACATGTACGATCATGGGTTGATTGACTACTTGATTTATTTGAATTGATGAAACTTATTTTATTATATTTATGTATTGAACAATCAAGTTCAGTATTGGATGTTGGATACACAATGGTGATGGTAAGAAGATATTAAGCCAAAGAGTTTTGTGGATGGATAACTTGATTGGGTACATTTATGGTGATGGTTGAAAGATACAAGGCCAAAGAATTCTATGAATGTGGAAAATTGTGTCTTATTCATGTATGTATGGTTGTTAGTATCAGAGCAGGCCATGCAGAATTTATGGAGGGTATGTAAATACTCTTGGTCTTGGATTTTGTGGGTTTAAGTTCTAATGGGCAATTGAGACCCATGGGTTGAAAGTCCCTAAAACCACGTTGTACACGTGGAATGCCCGGATAATATAATCTCAACATAGGACTTAAAAAGTGAGATCTCTATAAGGTATGCACTAGGCTGGAAGGCCGTAAGTCTTGTGGATTTGACATAACAGAACCCTAATTTCTCCACTAGTCAAGCATCAATCAAGCATCCAACAATACCCCAGTTACCCAATAATTCAGGGGCAATAGTGTCTTGTTTGGAGCAGAAACTAATCCTTTCAGTGACCTCCAAACCAATACGGTTGAGGATGAACCAATAGGGGGAAGATTTAGATTTGAAGATTCGATTGTTTCTCTCTTTCCAGATATTGTAAACTGTAGCATTAAAGGCCAGCTTGTGGATCAAACAGTTACTTCCTCTGAAATTATTAGTACGCCAGGCGATCTCCTCATACCAAGAGAGAGGGCTTCACCTAATAGAACATCTCCTGAGAACAGCAGTCCATATATCCTTTGAAAATTGGCAAGCAAAGAATATATGGTCATGAGTTTCTTGGGCATTTTTGCAAAGCACACAAAGATTTCTAGAAAGAATACCAAACCTGACAAGTCTATCCATTGTGGAAAGATGAGAGTGGGCAGCAATCCAAGCAATAAAGGAGTGCTTCAAGATGTTGCCAGAGAACCATAATAGCTTGTGAGGCTGAAAAGTATGAAGGTTAAGATATAATGATGTCCAAGTGCTGCTAACTTCAAATCGACCTGAGGGACTAGGAGTCCAAACTACTTTGTCAAGACCAGAGCTGATATTGACACTACTAATAGTTTGCCAACAAGAGTTAAGGTTGATGATAGAAGAATGAAGATCTGCCCATCTGCCATCAGTAGTAATTCTCTCCACTTTATCATTTAGTGCAAAACCGTCTCTATTGATCTGTCTAGGAGTGATAATTTTGATTAAAGGGCCTTTAGGATGCCAATTGTCATGCCATAACCAAGTATCCTTACCATTCACAATCTGGTTGACCAACAGCATACGAGCTTGTTCTCTAAGATTGGGAATCTTCTGCCAAGACAAAGAACAAGTTGTAGGGACTTTAATGAACCAAAAATTTCTGTTTCTAACAAGCTGGTTTCTGATCCAATCAGCCCATATTGAGGGGCTACCAGATTGTATAAGCCAAATATATCTCATCATGAGAACTTCATTCCTTTTAACTGCACCAAATAACCCGAGAATCCCATCAGCCTTGTGAGAACAGATCTTTTCCCACGCAATAGGATGGATTCTGGTCCTCAGATCACACCCCGCCCAAAGAAAGCTGGAGCAAGCCTTATCAATTAACTTCAAATTTTCTTTGGGAGGATAAAACAGCTTTACCAGTATAGCTGAATGCCTTGAAGAACAGATCTAATTAGCAGCAATCTCCCTGCAAAAGAAAGACATATACCTTTCCACCATTGGATTTTTGGATTTAAGTTGTCGAGAATTGGATGGCAGTCCCTAATCTTGAGCCGAGAAGAAATGAGAGGAACACCTAGATATCTGATGGGAAGCTGGCCACAAGAGAAACCAAGTCTCTCTAGAATAAGCATTTTATTGGGTTCATCCACACCAGCACAAAACACCATACTCTTACTACCATTAGCTCTAAGGCCCGAAATGTTCT
>JAUPMG010080013.1:0-12881 GCA_031762675.1 Pachysandra terminalis | reverse complement strand
TCATTTATTTAAATTAGTTATTTTGTATTGCTTCCGCGTACTCTGAGTTATTGAATAAAGTTGTGGTTACCTTATCTCTTTATTTTTGGTTATGATATGGCAACCCGCGATCCAAAATTGGATCCCGAAGGTTACACCTTGTGATCCGTGCCATCCCACCTAGGGAACTGAGTCACCGAGATCAAGGGCGTGACAGAACTAGATTTAAAATCTTTCAATATTTATAATATAATAATTTAGATAGTCATTTATATAAAAAATTATATTTTTAATAATCCATATTTCAAATCTCTTAATGAAGTTAGAGGCATAATAGTCACGATGAGACTAATTTATAATTAATAGGACTTGGTCACTATAAGCATGATTTTATCGAATGGACATTCAAAACGATATTTAGGAACCAATTGAATTTTCAATCGGATGAATTTATTGAATGGATGCTCAAACGGATATTTTGGATCCAATTTAAATTTCAATCGGCTGACACAGAGCTGAATAGAAGTATATCGGCTATTAAATGGTCGTATAAAAAGTCATTCAGCTTAAAAAGACCCGATTCAATACAAGCATAGAATTTATTAGTTTATTTTAATCAATTAATGTATTAGTATAATTAGCGTTCAATATCTATCGATTGCTTACAATGTTTGTAGCATTAAAGTGTTTAAATATAAATGAAAAACTTTTGTCACTAAAAATCTACAAATAAATTATGTTTTATATTTATATCTCAAATTAAATATATATGTTGAATGGATATTTAGGAGCCGATTGAAATTTCAATCAGATGACACAGAGCTGAATAGATTTATATCGGCTATTAACAAGCCGTATGAAAATCCAATCAGCTTAAACAGACTCGATTCAATACAATCACAAATTTTGTTATTTTATTTTACTTTGGTAATGTATAGTATAATTGGCTTTCAATATCTATTGATCGCTTACAATGTTTGTAGCATGATAATTTGAAGTGTTTATATATCAATGAAAAAATTGTCACTAAAAATATACAAATAAATTATAAATTATATTTATATCTCGAATAAAATATATTTTTCTATTTTGTCACGAGATCCTTCAATGGATGGTAAAAAAAATATATTAGTTGATAATTGTCTATCATATAGTTGAAAGTAGGTCTCGTTTATATCCAAGTCTCATTTTAACGCAAATTGGGCTCTAACCATTGTAATTTAGTCTTAATGATATCTCACTTTGTTGAAAGTATGTCTCATTTATATCGAAGTCTCATTTTAATGCAAATAGGTTTCTAACCATTGTAAAGTAGTCTTAATTATTTTTTATATGAGTAATAACATCTTAGTGGATGGTAAAAGAATCTTATTAGTTGATAATTGTCTATCATATAGTTGAAAGCAAGTCTCGTTTATATCCAAGTCTCAATTTAACTCAAATATATCTCTAACCATTGTAATTTAGTCTTAATATTTGGAAATCAAAGCAATGAGGTCATGTGTATCTAATTTCCTATTAATTATGAGATATTAATTCAGTCTCATTGTTGGAAAATTAAACGGATGACGCCATAAATCAAATTATTTGTAAGTTGGTCCAATCTCTTACTGGTCGATAAAATATCTCATTTAAGAGTAATGGCATCTCATTTAGTTGAAAGTAGGTCTCATTTATATCCAAGTCTCATTTTAATGCAAATAGGTCTCTAACCATTGTAATATAGTCTTAATTATTTTTTTTTATGAGTAATAACATCTCAATGGATGTTAAAAGAATCTAATTAGTTGATAATTGTATATCATATAGTTGAAAGTAGGTCTCATTTATACCCAAGTCTCATTTTAATGCAAATAGGTCTCTAACCATTGTAATTTAGTCTTAATATTTGAAAATCAAAGCAACAATGTCATGGATCTAATTTCCTATTAATTATAAGATATTAGTTCAGTCTCATTGTTGGAAAATTAAACGGATGACGCCATAAATCAAATTATTTGTAAGTTGGTCCAATCTCGTACTGGTTGGTAAAATATCTCATTTAAGAGTAATGACATCTCATTTATATCCAAGTCTCATTTAATGCAAATAGGTCTCTAACCGTTGTAATGTAGTCTTAATTATTTTGTTTTATGAGTAATAACATCTCAATGGACGGTAAAGAAATCTAATTAGTTGATAATTGTCTATCATATAGTTGAAAGTAGGACTCGTTTATATCCAAGTCTCGTTTTAACGCTAATAGGTCTCTAGCCATTGTAATTTAGTCTTAATATTTGGAAATCAAAGCAATGAGGTCATGTATCTAATTTCCTATTTATTATAAGATATTAATTCAATTTCATTGTTAGAAAATTAAACGGATGACGCCATAAATCAAATTATCTGTAAATTGGTCCAATCTCTTACTGGTTGGTAAAATATCTCACTTAAGAGTAATGACATCTTATTTAGTTGAAAGTAGGTCTCATTTATATCCAAGCCTCATTTTAATGCAAATAGGTCTCTAACCGTTGTAATGTAGTCTTAATTATTTTTTTATGAGTAATAACATTTCAATGGATGGTAAAAGAATCTAATTAGTTGATAATTGTCTATTATATAGTTGAAAGTAGGTCTCGTTTATACCGAAGTTTCATTTTAACGCAAATAGGTTTCTAACCATTGTAAATTAGTCTTAATATTTGAAAATCAAAGCAATGAGGTCATGTATGTAACTTCCTATTAATTATGAAATATTAATTCAGTCTCATTGTTGGAAAATTAAATGGATGACACTATAAATCAAATTATCTATAAGTTGGTCCAACTATTACTGGTCGGTAAAATATCTCATTTAAGAGTAATGACATCTCATTTAGTTAAAAGTAGGTCTCATTTATATCCAAGTCTCATTTTAATGCAATAGGTCTCTAACCATTGTAATGTAGTCTTAGTATTTGTAAATCAAAGCAATGAGGTCATGTATCTAATTTTCTAGTAATTATGAGATATTAATTCAGTCACATTGTTGGAACATAAAACGAACGAGGCTATGAATCAAATTATTTATAAGTTGGTCCAATTTGTATTGGTCGGTAAAATATCTCATTTAAGAGTAATGACATCTCATTTAGTTTAAACTATATCTCATTTCTATCAAAATCTCATTGTAACGCAAATAGGCCTCTAACCATTGTAATGTAGTCTTAATATTTGGAAATCAAAGCAATGAAGTCATGTATCTAGTTTTTTAGTAATGATGAGATATTAATTCAATCTCATTGTAGGAAAATGAAACTAATGAGGCCATGAATCAAATTATTTGTAAGTTGGTCCAATTTCTCATTTGTCGGTAAAATATCTCATTTAAGAGTACTAATATCTTAATGGATGGTAAAATAGTCTAATTAGTTGATGATTGTCTACCATTTAATTGAAAGTATGTCTTATCCATTTAGAATTTCCATTAGACCTACATGTTGTTAGTTAGTTAATGTATTTCATTATTGGATTAAGGAAAAAAATAAAAATCTAATTTTCATGAATTGCATTCAAATGGATAATATGTAGACGATTAAAATTTAATCGTATCAGTTTTATGCGGCAATTGGAAAGCCGATTGAAATTCCAAACGATTCTGAAAAAGCCATTTGAAGACCCATTCGAAAAAATCATGTGTACCGACGACTCAACTCGAATCCGTTTAATCGGGTTGGATTCAAGTGGACTGGTGGGTTGATTCCGAAATTTTAGTCCTACCCATGATCCTGACATAGGCTTGCCTTGAATTTACAGCAGATTAATCAAAGTTGGCTTGGAGAATAGGGTATAAGGGTGAATTTACAGTAGATTAATTGAAGTTGGCTGGAGAATAGGGTATAGGGGTTTTGTTGAAGAAGATGACTGGTGAAGATGAGTATGGAGAAGAAGAATACAAAAAGGAAGTAGAAGAATAATTGTTTTTGGAGAGTTTGAAGTGAAAGAGGAGACTTCGGAGTTTTTTGAACGATTTTTGTAAATTCAAAAGACTATTACATGACAAAATTACCCTTTACTTCAGATTTTCATGTTCCGGTTGTCAGTTTTCATATGTTATTTATTCCAACAGTTCAGATTTACTTTAAAAAAAATCGACAGTTTAAAAAAAAGTTCAACACTATGCTGAAAAGTTACTGTTGGCACAGTAGACTAATTATAAATTGAAACAACCACTTATACAAAACGACTGTTAAAGCCCTGAGCTCATTTCGTTTTCTAGGACCAAGATATCTCTTATACAAGACTAGGGATGCCAATGGATATCCAATACTTGACAAATCTGAAAAAACCGGACCCATTTGATAGGCTTCGATTCTGAGTTTATAGACCCATCATATTATCGGATTTAGTTCTGGTTCCATATAAATCAAGAGCCGGGATCCTCTGTGCTGGGATCCCATGCGCTCGGCCTATGGTGTAGAGACAACCCCAGTGCAGGGCCCCCGAGTTGTCTCTACACCACAAGCCGAGCACACGAGATCCCAACACAAAGGATCCCGATCCATAAATCAAACCGTTAAGAAGCGGATGTATGCTCCCGTTGGGTATACGTCAGGTTTTGGATATTTAATTGTAATATTAAGTAGCTAAAGTTATTATTAAACACCCATTAAAACACGTGTATATTCAGAATTGGTCTTCGGACTAATGATGATAATCCCAAAGCCTGAAACCGTTTGACATAAAAGACTTCGGTTCTGGCACTAATCGGACCATCTCGAACCGACCCATTGACACCCCTAAAAAGGCCTTAGACACAAACCGTTCCTTCAATTCAAATCTGATGTTAGTTACCCTTAGAAGGAGAGCATCTATGATGGAATATCAGTAGGAGCGTGCTTGTATCATAGTTTAAAATTTCAGAAATTTCTAAGATTTTGGAGGCCCAAACGAAATCGAAATTTTTTATATTTCGATAAAATTTTGGTTGAAAACAATTTTTTGATTAAAATAATTGTACAAAATAAGGGTCCAAAATTTCGGATAAATCACCGAAATAAATTCACTATTTTTATTTAAAGTATTTTAATATAGACTTAATTTTAGTCAATTTTTTTCTTTTTTCAATAAGTACTAATGATAAGCCAATATAGAAATTGAGTTAATTCAATTATCTTTTGACATGTGGCAAGGTCTTTTTTTTACATGTGGCGAGGTCAATTGTATAAATACACATCCAAAGACTGTATTTCGAATATTGTCACAAAAATATTTTTCGAAGAAAGCCCATTCAGGGAAAATCATCTCGAAATTAGCAGTATAGTTCGAAGATCTACTTAGGGCAGGTTTCGAATCATATTCTCGGAAGATAACTTTCAAAACATGAAAAACATATTTATTATTATCATTAGTATTCCAAACCTTGGTATTTCGATAAACATCTCGAAATAACCAAGTGATTATATCAAAATCATTGATAGTCTGAAACACCTTTCGAGACGGTCATTTTAATGACTCGAAAGTCACTCACTTATACATAGGGGGAAATAAATCTTAGATTTTCAAGAATGGAGGGCCAGAGAGATAAGTCTTGTCATGATCCTTGAAGATCTTGAAGCACTAAAAGACTTGAACCAATACAGAACAATAACGTATCATTACTTTTATAACGTTATACTCATTAAATTAACCAAACGTTGTTAAAGCATTCATTAAAACGTTACATATTGAATTAGACGTTTTGATATTGAATATTCAAACCAAAACGCATGTTCAGTCAAACGTCTTCAATCTGTTCATGAAACATTGTAAACGGTTAAAATGATGAGTCTGTGGCTATAAAATGGCGATGAGGCATCAGAAAATGGGATCAAAATTCTGAGCATTTGGACATTCTCTGAGAATTTGAAGAGCAACTGTCTTAAAACCCTTATTCTGATATCTGTTAAGTTCTGTGTTGTCTTTCTGAACCATTCCTCACTGATCTTACCATTTTCCCTCTTCGTATCCCTGGAAACCTTTCATTGGAACGGTCTTTTCTGATTTAGGCCAGTGAAAGCAAGTATTTCGAACCTTTGATTGCTCAAACCAATTGGTTAATTGACATTTTTAGGTCATTTATCGGTTTGTGCATCACCATTTTTGGCGACTTGACTAGGAAAACTTGTTTATTTCCTATCATTTTTCTTGATCAATCTAATTGTTCAGATGGCCCCAGAATTTCCTACTATCAATGTTACTGGCACTCAAGATTTTCCTGTAGATCCCACGACCAACACATTTAATCCATCAATTGGATTTGCTACTGCACCAGCAGGACCTTCTACTTCAACTGCATCACTGTCATTTGAGGACATAATTGCTGCTATGCTCAAAAGGATGCCAGCTATGCACCAAGAGATGATGGCTATGTTAGCTCATCAAGCCACAAATGCCACTCGAGCAGCACCAGAGGCAAACCCTACACCATCACCGTTACCTACATTTCCACCAGTCATCACTCCCAGTATTTCGAGAGAAGAACCCATCAGGGTAACTTCTGAGAATATCACCGGTATTTTGCCTCCACAAATAATTCCACCACCCGCAACTGCCCCACCAGTTATTTCACCATCCATTACATCAGTATTACCATCTTCTACTCCTCATTTTGCTACCCTTAAGGAAGTAGAATCACTTTTAAAGAGGTCATGGACTCGAGATCCAGCATGGGTCATCAGTGACTTTTGCCCTCCTTATCCAATTTCACTCTTGAACAAACCATATCCCAAGGACTATGTGAGTCCTAAATTCTCCAAGTTCACTGGTCAGAAGGGCATCTAAAGGAACATATCAACCGTTTCATTTAGGCTTTGGGGCTCATGCTTCAAACAATGAACTGAGGCTGAGGAAGTTTTCGAAATCCCTGACTGACAAGGCCTATACATGGTATAATAACCTTAGGCTAGGTTCAATGAACACTTGGGAAGACATGACTGCTCTTTTCCACAAGAAGTTCTATATCATTGAGCAGGTATATACTATCATTGATTTGAGCAGGGAGCATCAAGGCTATTCTGAGGGCCTTGTTGAATATGTTAAGAGGTTTCGAGATCTAGTGATGTCTTGCACCGAGACGGTGGCCGAAGACCAATCAGTCGAGTATTGTATTATTAGGATTCCTCCCGAATACAAGATCCATCTAGAGAACTTGGGAATCATAAGTTTCACTAGGCTTTATGACGCAGCTCGAAAGCTTAGTGTCTCTATGCCCAGTGTTTCTAAGAAGAATGAGCGGAAGAGGAATGAGACTATCTTGGTGGAAGATAGTCCTTCGAAGAAGGCAAAGAAGAATGAAAAGGGTCGAGATTCTGTCGAGATTCTCGAGATCATCCTCGAGATCCTCCACCTCAGCCATATTGTACACCAGCCCAATTCAACATTCTATTCGACAATTGGGTGAAGGATGACAGTGTACAGTTTCCAGTTCCAATGAGAGAGCCATCAGCGAAAGATAGGAGCAATCCAAAGTTCTGTAAATATCATCAGTATGTGGCTCATAGCACATATGATTGTTACTCCATGCAAAGGTTGTACTATCTTCGATTGAAGCTTGGAGAGATTGAATTGCTGTCTGAAACTATTCATACTGATCCTTTGCTTAATCACAAGGGTAAAGGCCCAGCTGTGAATGTCATTGTTTCAGAAGTGGATCGAGATGTTAACTATCCTCCGATGATAGACTTGTTGAAATACCAGAGGCTCGAGGAGAGCATGAAGGAAATAGGCTTCTCGAAGTCTGATTAGATAGCCGTTCGAGCGTATGCTCAAAGGTTGTCCTTGCGGGAAGCAGAGGGGGAATGTGCCAATGCTGTCTCAGAAGAAGGTCTGATAACTTTCGGACCGGAAGACATGATAGTTTTCTACGAAAACCATAGAAGAGCCTTGTATTTGAACTCTGTGCTGCAAGGGGTAGATATTCGAAGATCACTTGTAGATGCTGGATCTTCTTTGAATATAATTCCAGTAGGCATCTTGAAGGCTATTGGAGTATCATCTGAAAGGGTGGCCCCCCAGGCGATGAAGATTTTCGGCTTTGATGCTCGAAGCCAGTATGCTGTGGGGTCATGTGACCCTCGAACTCCAAGTTAGACCCTACAGATATCCAACTTTGTTTCATGTGTTGGACAGTGAGCCAACATATCACATCTTGTTGGGAAGACCTTGGATCCACAGGTGTAAGATTGTTCCTTCAACATATCATCAGTGTTGTAAGGGATTTCGAAACGGGAAGGTGGTTCGACTTGTTGCTGATCCTTGCCCTTTCGATTAGCTCGAAGTTCATCTTACAGACGCTGCTGAGTATGATGAACTTGCACTGGCTGGAGAATGTCAAGTTTCCCTTCCTAGAGGTGTATCTTTTCTAGCATGGCCAATACTTCAGGCCAATCTTGATATGCCTATTTCTGAATCTGGACCTTCGAAGAGGAGAGTCAAAGAAGAAAAAAGAAAAGAACAAGAAAAAAAAAAGAAAGAAGAAAAGAAGAGGCCTGCTGTGTCTGAAACTCTTGTTGAACAACTGGCTTCGAAAGCCTGTGGTACTCGAGTTGTCACCCCTGAGGGTCGAATCATATATCGTCTTTCATCTGAAACTAAGCAGAAAAGGCAAGAAGACTTTCTTTCGAAGGAAGTTTCGAAAGAGAAGGAACCTGAGGCCTATTATGTGGAACTCCCAAGTGATGAAGATATTGATGATATCCCATTTATGGCGGAAGTATTTGAAGTACAACACAAGCTTCAAGAGGCACCTGAGCAATTCGAAGAAGGCATTAAGAAGTCTATTCTCGAAACCCTTGAGGAAGTTGATTTAGCAGAACCAGGGGAAGAAAAGAAATCAACTTTTATTAATGCGAACCTGTCTCTTGAAGAGAAAATTGAACTTGTAAAACTTTTGAAAATCAATAAAGATTTCTTTGCTTGGTGCTACGATGATATGTGTGGATTGGATCCTCAGTTAGTCACACATAGATTGCATTTATCCTCAGATATCAAGCCCGTGAATCAGTCCTTTCGAACTTTCAAGCCTGAAATTGAATTGCAAATCAAGGCAGAGATAGAAAAACTTTTGAAAGCTGGTTTCATTAAACCAATACAACATCCTACTTGGCTGGCGAATGTTGTTCCTGTAAAGAAGAAGAACGGACAAATCAGATGCTGCGTTGACTTTCAAGATCTTAACAAAACAAGTCCGAAAGACGAATTTCCATTACCAAACATAGATCTTCTTATTGATGCTACAGCTAGACATGAAATGTTTTCTTTCATGGATGGTTATAGTGGGTATAACTAGATCAATATGCATCAAATGGACGCTCAGCACACAACATTTTGAACTCCTTTAGGTAATTTTTACTACACAGTTATGCCTTTCGGATTGAAAAATGCTGAAGCAACTTATCACAGAGCCATGACCATTATCTTTCATGATATGCTGCATAAAGAAGTGGAAGATTATGTGGATGATATTGTGGATGATATTGTGGTGAAGTCTAAGGAGCGTTCTCAGCATCTTGAAGTATTGCAAAGGGTATTCGAACGTTACAGCGAATACAAGTATAGAATGAGCCCTGCTAAGTGTACTTTCGTGGTTACTGTTGAAAAATTTATTGGTTTTGTAGTTCACAAACAAGGAATTGACTTAGATCCCACAAAGTATAAAGCAATTCTCGAGATGACTCATCCCACCAATCAGAAACAGTTGAAGTCCTTTCTAGGAAGAATTTCATATTTTCGAAGGTTCATTACAAATCTTTTGGCATCTATATCTCATTTCTTAATGCTACTTCAAAAGGATGCATAATTCATATGGACCTTGGAATGTCAGCAAGCTTTTGAGAATATCAAGAATCTACTAAAGCATCCTCATACAATGGTAGCACCAATTCCAGGGAAACCACTACGAATGTACTTGGCTATTTCAGAAGACGCTATTGGAGGATTATTGGCTCAAGAAGATGATCAAGGAATTGAGAAGCCAGTATACTACATCAGCAGACTTTTGCGAGGAGCAGAAGTGAAGTATTCTCAAGTAGACAAATTTGCATTGCCTTATATCATTTGACTCGAAATTTGAGACATTATCTCCTAGCATGTCCAACTATTCTGCTTACTCGCTCGAATCCTATTAAGTATTTGTTGTCTCAACCTGTTTTGCTTGGATGATATACAAAATGGTTGTTGCAACTGTCAGAATTCGATATTATATGTGAAACTCTCAAAAGTATCAAAGGGCAAGCGGTAGCTGATCTGCTAGCTGCATTCTCGAAAGTACAGGATGAAGAGATACCTGAGTTCGAAGTTGCTTCTGTGGAAGATCAGGAATGACAGATGAAATTTGATGGATCTTCCAATTCAAATGGAGGAGGAGCTGGGATTGAGTTCACTTCAAATGATGGACAACATCTGTATTATTCCTTCAGGTTGGACTTCGTATGTTCCAATAATAGAGCAGAATATGAAGCTCTACTTATTGGGTTACTTACGACCAAGCAGATGGGAATGCAAAAGTTAAGAATTATGGGAGATTCGAAAGTCATCATTTCACAGATTAATGAGAATTTTGTTGTTAAGGAATAGGAGGTGGTTCCATACAGAACAACAATTAGAGCATTAATGGGCAAGTTTGTAGAATGTATTCTGACACACATTCCAAGAGCCAAGAATCACCAAGCAGATACTTTGGCTAATTTAGGAAGTATGTTGAGTTTGAATAAAGATTCTCAACAAATTGAAGTTATTCGAAAGGTCCTACCAGCAACAATGGATCCTGAGATAGAGCAAGAAGATATTCCATCAAGTGATTTGAGACGTGCTATCTTACACCAACTCAAACATTCAACTACAGTTTTCGAAATTCCTATTCGAAAACTTGCAAGTTTTGTTGAGGTTTGTCACATCTTGTATTTCAAGGCTTCGAATGGAGTGTCACTTTGATGCATTGAAAATGAAGAAGCACAACAGATACTTGAAGATATCCATGAGAAGACTTGTGGAATTTCAGATTCCATTCCTTTGTATAGAAGGCTGCAAAGATTTGGAGTTTATTGGCCTACTATATCCTTAGATTCTTCGAAATTATAAAAAAATTGTGTTGGTTGCTAAAGCATTCCTAACATCATGGAAGTATGCTCTATATTTGCAGAAGAAGAAGATTGGAGAAGACCTTTCATTCAGTTCTTGAGAGATGATTATCTGCCTAATAATGCTTATGAAGCTTATCGCATTCGGAGAAGAGCTGTGCGTTTTCGCTTTCAAGACGGGTATTTATTTTGAATTAATACAGATGATAAGTTATTCAGATGTCTTGATCTAGAAGAAGCAGTAATTGTACTTCGAGAAGTACATTCAGGTACATGTGGAGCTCATCAAGGCAAGAGAAAATTGTATGAGCAGATTCGAGATATGGGATATTATTGGTCTTCTATGAAGGAAAATGCTTTTGAGTATGCTAAGAAGTGTTCGAGATGTCAAATACAAGTCGAAGCATACAATCCATTATTACCCCATATCCATTTCACACTTGGGGGATGGATTTGATTGGTCCAATCAATCCTCGAAATCGAAGGGGACATATGAATCTTGGTGGCAACAGAATATTTCACTAAGTGTGTAGAAGTTATTGCCTTGAAGAAAACAAATGGAGCTGTTGTATCTCAATTCATCAAGGAATATCTCATTGTTTGAGGATGAATGCCTCGAAGGGTTATCACTGACAATGGATCCCCATTCATAAATCGTCAAGTTCGAAAAATGCTTGCAAGGTACTATGATCGCCCCCGGGTCGGGTGGACCCTAGGTCGATCGGGTTATGAAGTCGCCACCATCCATTGGTTCGGGGTGTGGATGATCACCAGGGTTTTATCAATTATTTACAAAATAGACCAAAATGTGGGATTTAGGTGGTCTAACCAGAAATTAAGGCAAGGGGGTTTATTTGAGAGATGGGAAGGTGTTAGGCACCTATCTACTCCCGGTTCAACCGGTTACCTGGTTCAAGAATTGTTTGGCCAATTTATTAAAATCTACAAAATAAACTAAATTAACTAAAATTCCAAGAAAATCCTTTAAAATGATAAACTATTAGAAGTAATCCTAAAATTATAAAAAGATGCAATGAAACAAAATTGCACATAAACATCCATTAAAATTTTATTCAATTACAAACATGGGTTGATTAAATTCACAAAAAGAGGGGTCATTCATAACATGCTTCACGTACTAATAGTCAACATGATAAAATAATAAAAAAAACTAAAAATAAAAGAAAATAAACCTGTAGCAGCTGAAAGCCTCCATGTGTGTTGTACTCTGCATTGAGCTCCTCAACGAGCTCGGCTTGAGAGGCGGCTATTGGAGGGTGAAGAATAAACTCTTTTCCTTTTTGTTTTTGATTCGGGCTAAACGAGGCCTTAGGGTCAAATTTTCTGATTTTTGCCTTTTTGGTTTGCTGAGTTCGGTTCAAGTTGGTTCAGGTTGATATGGTTCGGGTTGGTTTGGGTTGATTCGGGTTTGGATTAGTTGGGTTTGATGGGTTTGGGTTCAAGGGGATTTGATTCAGTTTGGGCTTGGTTCGGTTTAGGTTTGGCTGGTTTGGTTCCAGGGGTTTTTGGGTTGTTGGATTTCGGTTTAGGGATTCTGTTTGTTATTAATCTAATTTGTGGAGGTGGTTTTTGTTATTATTTTTTTTTTGGTTTTGTTTCTAAGGAGAAGACGACACAGAAACAGGGGGTGGAGAAAGAAGAAGAAGAAGAGGGGGAGAAGGAAAGAGAGGGAGAAAGAGGAGATTAGGTGATGTACAGGGCGGTGGGAGCGGTGGTGGTGCCGGAGTTTGGGTTTTCTGTGCGTGATGGTGGTGCAGTGAGGGGGTGGTTGGAGATGGTGGTTTGCAGGTTTTTCAGATGGGT
>JAUPMG010080002.1:0-12882 GCA_031762675.1 Pachysandra terminalis | reverse complement strand
CTAAACCCACCCCAACCTAGCCCTCAATGGAGAGGATGTCCTACCATCGTCCCAAAGGACGGGAGGACACGTTTAATATATTAAACATTGAAAGTATATAGCATATTATATATAAAAAATGAAAAACTTTTCTATAACCTTAATTAAGCAGGTGAATGATTTTGAAACACAGAAAGTCAAATTTGTGAGTTTTAGTCAAATATGATGATATATTTATGTGCTCTTTTATACAATAAAACTGGTCATTAAAGTCAACAATCATCATAATTATCTTCTTTACTCCGTTCTAAGCTTAATCTTAACTATAATTGGAGCTTGTTCATATAAGCTCTGATTATAACATTGATCATATTATTATCTATCAACAGATGAATATAGCTTCCTCTAATTGTTCTGTTCTTCTAAGTAAATTAAGGGCCTGTTTGACGATACTTCTTACAAATTGAAGGGCTTTTTTCAAAAGGGCTTTGAATCATTGGTTAAAAATTATGTTTGGTGAGAAAAAGTATATAAAAAGATGCTCTGCACATAATTTTAGGCTTGTTTGATATTTTTGTCTTTTTAAAGATTGTGTAATACAAATGAAAAGGCAGTTTTGTCATTTTAAAATTTTCAGTTTTTAAAAGCAGCATCACACCTACTTTTCCACACCTATTTTTCCAAAATGAGTTTTCTGAAGAAGCTCTTCCATCCAAAGCAACTTTCAAAAGCATCACCAAACACCAAGCATTGGATAGAGAGCCCTTTTAAATCTAGTAAAGGCCAGGCCTACGAACCATAAACCACTAAACCATCTTAATCTTAAATTATCCTAAAATCTAAATCTTAAACTCTTAAACCATCCTAAATTATAAATACCGAAACAATAGGTTCTAGGTCTTTTTAAATGTGGCATTGACAAGGCATATAATCCATGGTTCCACGGACCGGTCCATACTGGGACTGGACCTCAACAGTCCGGTCCCAATCTGTGATACAAACAATTGTATTGCAGGATTATGGACCGGCAGTTGGTGACCAGTTCTAGCAACCGATACCGCTGGTCAGATGTCCAATACAGTTGGTTTGGCTATCCGGCAACCAATATTGTCAGTTTGGCATCCCAGCAATCAGAACCACCGATACCGCTGGTTTGGTGACGCTGGTCTAGGAACGGTCTGATCTGGTCTCTTTTTCTAAATTATTATTATTTTTTTAATTTCTGTACAGGACCGGTTCGGTCTATATTTCCGGTACATTAAACCTTGATATGATCAGCTGCTGTAATGCTGAAGGATGAACATGGTGGCTTACAGAGAGATGATATTGGGCATAATAAATGGGAAACCTAGTTACCTTCTCTAGGCTTTTAACTGCCTGCAACCATGATTTGTCGGTGAAACCAATGCTTCACTTCAATGAAGACCAAGTTTCTTTGTGCCCAGATTATCTGAGTGAAATCAACCATGGTTGATCTTCTTGGAAGACTGTGGCTGAGATTGAAAAGTGCTTTTAAGTTGCATCCTGTGCTGCGTATTCAAACAGAAGTAAAACAAAAAAGTAGCTTTCATGATGAGGTTGAGGTGAAAGCTCTCATAGAAATGGATGTTTGCACTGAGGAGGTTTTCATTGGTTTTTCATACTTTTCTAGTATTAAAATTGCTCTTGTACCTAACTTTCAGTTTATTCTGTTGGAATCTCATCAATTTCAGTATCATTTACACTGTACATGCATGTTCTGTGTTGTACAAAGGCTTTGCTAATGGGAATGTTTGGTGTTGAATGTTAGGTTGTTGAATCCAGAAGCCTTGTGCAGATAATGTGCGAATCATTATAAGGCTCCGTTTGGAAGTTAAGAGTATGTCAGAAAGTTAGTTGGAAAAGTAATATACCAGAAAGTGAAATTTAATTTTCCTAGAAAGTTTATAAATACCACAAATTTTTTTTTTGATTTTGATGTTTGATTAATAGGAATATTGAATGAGAAAAGTTTTTCACATGCCCATTTTATCCTTTATTGTATAAGTGCAAGAAAAAGGAAGCTTTGGTGGTGAAGGGTAGGATGGGGAACATGTTCTTCTTTTCACTTTTTTTATTTTCCTTTCCCACAAATTTCTTTTGTTTTTAACAGAAAACAAAAAATTGTCATTTTTCTGTAATAAAAGAAGTTTGACTAAAAGATTTTCTGTGAGACCCACACTTTCCGAATATCCAAACACGCATGATACAGGAAAATCATCTTTCCTTTATATTCCAGCTATTGAAACGGAGCCTGTAATCTGGTTTTATGAATTAAATTGAAAGCACAAACAGATGACTCGCACACGGAAAACTTCACCTTTTCTAAGGACAATTTAACATTTCATAACATAACCCATTACCACAACAAAAGAAAATAATAATAATAAATAGATTAAAAAAAAAAAGATTAATGAGAACTTATTATTATTATTATTTCATTCATAAAAGCTTAGGGCATGCATGCTCACGAGCCCTCAATCTGTGGGGATATCTTTCTACCTCATTGTCTGAGCCACAAATCCAAGTGAGACAAAGATGCACAAGGACATCCAACATGATTCAGGGCTTAAGGGCACCTAAGCTTTACCTTGGCCCATAAAGTAAAGGCTAAATGATCATAGAAGTTCCCCAAAAGGCCTCAAGGCCTGACCATATTCTGCTAAATCTATGTGAATAGCCTTTTATATTAATTAGGGTCCTCCCATCTTTGGGACGTTGGTAGAACATCTACTCATCAGAGGGATATGGGGTGGGGAGAGTCTAGGGACCGAACCCATGTCTCCCCCATGAGGGAGTGGTCGAGTGACCATCAACACGGACTTACCAAAAAAATAATTATTATTTAAATTTCATTTATATTTGATTAATTCAATTCAGCATTCTCGTTTTTTCCTTTGCATCACTTGACCATGTTTTCTATGCATCAAACGGCTAATGTCTTCCGATCAAAAGATACAGATCGATGAGTCCATCAGGCACCGACCAAAAGACTAAACTTTTTTTAAGTATATTTGATCCACTCTTATCCATAATGAGATCATATATATAATCTTGATTAAAAAAAATTAATAATAAAAGGTTTGAAAATGACCCTGCCACTGTAATTTCATCCAAGAACCACCAATCAAAGCATTCTCACTTATACAAGCGACTCAAGGAAAGGTGGTTAGAAGTTACAATCTCTAACAGTCAAACCTCTGACTTTAACAGAAGGAGGCAATTTGAAAGGAACATATTAAGATTTGATAATGTGTGTGCCTTACCATCATGATAGCACATCAATCATCAATCTTATACATCCCTACCATCAATCAAAGGGATATCTTTGATTACTATGGCCACTAGTTTGATGCTTGATGGCTGAAAGCAACAGATCATCCTCCATTCTTGGTGTGTTTCTCTAACCCACTATGTGTTGTCACTACAGACTAGTAATCCTCTCTTCAAGACATTTCCGTAATTTTATGAAAAAACCTGTCCAATTCCTAAACCTGATAACCAATTAAAAGCTCTGACGTTCACCTCGAAGAAAAGAAAGCTGGAGGAAACAATTAAAACACCCCTTCCCTCGTTTCCTTCTCTGCAATCTCTGCCCCATGTCGGAACGAAATCTCCGGCGAAGAATTCCGGCCACCAGCCCGAAAACCAGACCCCCAAATCTAACCCCATCTCCTCACCGGAGAACCCCAACTACTCGTCGATCAAGACCAAAACCCATCACAATTCTTCCAAGATGCTCATCAGAATCAATCCTTAATCCTTCTCGTCTCCTTCTGGGTAACGAAGAACACCACAGTCCGAAACCGGAGATCGTCCTCTTGCGTCCCCAGACTTGTACGGACGTCCTCACATCTCCTTTACAGTCTCCGTCGTCTCCATTTCGAAATAAACAAGAGGTAACAATCGATTCTTCTCTTCTGGATTGTTATTTTGTTCATCTAAAATGGTAAGAGAGAGAGAGCTGAAATCGAACGAGTTATGAAATCGGAGTATCTGAGAGTGGTTGTAGTCTTGTAGAGATTGAAGGAGGATGATCCAAAGGTGGTGATAAACGTGACTGTGGAGGGAAGTCCTGGACCGGTTCAAACCATGGTTCGATTGAGATCGAGCGTGAAAGAGACGATAAAGCTCGTGGTGGAGAAGTACGGTGAAGAAGGTCGGAATCCTAAGCTCGATAAGAACGCGGTTTCTTCGTTCGAGTTGCATGATTCTTACTTCAGCCTTCAAAGTAAGTTTCTATGTTTCAGTCTATGAGATTTCTAGGATGGTTTATTTGAAACATCAATCAATCTGAGCCGTTTTATTGGTGGACTAAAAGAGATTTCAATCACACCAATCAGGTAATCGTATTCAATCTAGGTGGAGCAAAGCTAATCCACATGAATAGTGTAATATATATGACTTGGATTCTATTATTTTAGGAAGAAAGTACTAAAATAGTAATTAAAGATTCAAAGCTACTTTAGATTTTGTTGGCATTGTTAGGAAAAAGGTATTTTTAATTCCCAATTGGGGTAGATTGAATTAGCTGCCGTTTGGAATTCTTTTTGGGAAAGGGTTCTAAGCATATGGTGGAAGAATTGGCATAGCAGAAGCAGCCAGTTCGTATTGGGATTGGACCTCACTGATCCGGTCCCAAGTTATGATACAAATAATTGTATCGTGAGGTTTTGGCCCGGACCGATACAATTAGTACTGGTCTAGATCGATCAGGAATTAAATTTTTTTTTTTTCAAATTTATGAATTGGATAGCTTAGACCAATATCAATCTGAAACGGTCCAATATCAACCGGTCCCGATCGATACCATCAGTCCAACAACTGGTCCGACCAGTCCAAAGTCTTTTAAATGGTAAAACCAGGATACATGACCCCACCACAAGAACCCTATATAAAATAGTCTGAAGACTCGAACTTGGGACTTCCAATACTTGGCTCGGTTGAAGCTCGACTCGATTTTTATATGGTATTATACATTTATATCCTATATCTTTTATTATATATTAATATCAAATACATATGTTAATATATTATATTATATATAATAATAATCATTAGCTATAATATCAATATATTTATACTAATATAAGTTTTTTTACAAGTCGAGCCCTTTATAAACCCAATTTTTGCGAGTCGAACCGAGCTTTAATGAGCCTGAGCCTTGGGAGCCCAAGGCTCAGCTCGTATACAACCCTGGACTGAGTCGACTTGCTACGATAGTAGCCGGAATGATTTAGATGCTTGGATGAACGATTAGAGACTTGAATGGTTTGATTTCTCTTTGACAGGTCTAAATAAAACGGATACGATCGGAGATGTCGGATGCAGAAACTTCTATCTTAGAAAGAGCAGTACTAATGGCCGTAACAATACTGATGGTGAAGGAAACCAATCAGATTCTTCTTCTTTTTCTTCAGATAATAGCGTTCCAAGCAAAACAATGGCTTCACCGGTTAATCAATCTTCTCTTCTCTTCTTCATAGCCTTTATCGTTGGAAGGTTCAGAAAGATTGGAAGGAGAACACGTAAGCTTTGGAAGGTCTTGTGTTGTATATAAAAGTCATTTTATATAAAGGTCTTGTCTTCTCTTCTCATGCTTGTATTAAAAGTTACTTCACTAGTACGCAATAAGTCATTTTTTAGGGAATATCCAAATTTGCTTCGATTAAAAGTCGGTAATCGGAATCTATCTTTTTGGTAAACCTATTTTATAGTTACAATGATATATAATAAATATATATGATTTAATATATATTAATTTTTTTTTAAAACTACATTATTTTTAATTATATGTTTAATATATAGATATTAGGATAAACCTATTTTATAGTTACAATGACATATAATAAAAATATACTTACTTCTGTATATCTATAATATATAGATATTAAGATAATTTACATATAACTCCCTTGAGGTGTGCACAAATTGCAAAGATCTCTCTTCACATTTCAAAAACAACAATTACCCCCTTCGAAGAAAACGTCTGTTAAATGAATTAACTTTTTTTTTTTTATCTTAAATACCCTCCATTTGAAATACCCTTCTCTCGTTTACAGTAGCCACCTCTCCACTATACCACATCCCCATCTCTTCTCCCCCATCATCGAAGCCCATCTCCAACTCTCTCGGCATCCATTACCATTCTTCACCCCACATACAACATGTACCACCCCACTAATACCGTCTCTCTTCTGTAAACCTTTGATGCTGCGCACATAGCAGTAGCAGCAGTAACAGCGCACAACCACCCTTATATCATCCTCTCTCTCTCTCTCTCTCTCTCTCTCTCTCTCTCTCTCTATATATATATATATATATATATATATATATATATATACACACACACACACACACCTGTTCCACAACCGATCCCCTTTTTTCACTTGAGCACCACCCAAAACCACCTCCACTCTTCTAAACCTTCAAACTTGTTCACAACGCAGTAACAATTCAACGAACCACTCTTCTAAATCAAAATACCCAATGATCATCATCATCCTAATAGCATTTAAAAGTTGAGAAAATTATAAATAAGTCTTACTTTACTGATTTATATTCTTTTCACTCATCTATAAAATAGCTATTTACTTATCCTTTCTTTTTTAAAATTTATTTCTCATTTCGGTTCTATAGAGTGCCAACTAGGACAATATTTCAGAATATTCCAGATTTACCCTTTGCAAAAACTTGAAGCAACGTTCCAAAAAATTTAAAACTTTAAATTTACCCAACGACCTCCTTAACTCTCTCTCATATCTCTTTTCCTCTTTCTCTTTTACACGTCTGTTTCTCTCTCCATGTCTCTCACTCACCCATCTCCTCAATCTCGTCTCCATCTCTCACCCCAATCTTCTCAATCTCTTCTCTCTCAATCACAAGAAATTGCTTATCCTTTTTCCTGAAACGATTGGTTGAGACTTGAAAAGGATAGATGGTTTTTAGCATTTAGAAGCTAAGTTAAAAATATTGATCTAGATAGGTGGAACCGACGTGGGTAAGGAACTAACAGTCTACACTATACAAAGGCCACCTTTGTTGTTCTTTATCGAGGCATGTCTTACTGGACATCTCTCGTCTTATTTTCTCTCAAAAACGACTCTTTAGAACGTTTTTAAAACGACCTGTGGTTACTTCGGCTGTTCTGCGCAAAAGACGGATCCAGAAAGAGCTCACAAATATAGACCATAGGAGTGTGGGGCGGGTTGTTCTTTTAAACTGTACCATTATTAGCAGTGTCAATTAGGGCTGTAAACGAGCCGAGCCGAGCTTTGCCCAGCTCCGCTCAAGCTTGCAAATCTATAGCAAAGCTCAGGCTAGGCTCGCAAAAAGTTCGGCTTCTAAAAAATCGTCGTCATAAAAAAGTTTAGAATAATACAAATATATCAACATTATAGTTAATAACTGTTATTAATGTAATATAATATGTTAACATGTATGTTTAATATTAATACATAATATAAGATATAAGAATATGAATGTATAATCACATATACAAACCGAGCCAAGCTTTAACCGAGCCGAGCCTACCCAAGCTAGTTAAAATAATGAGCTTTTTTTCGGGCTCAGGCTCGGCTCGGGTGCCTAATTTTAGAGCTCAAGCTAGGTTCAAACGAACTGAGCGCGAGCCAAAGCCGAGCTAGCTCGGCTCGTTGACAGCCCTAGTGTCAATTGGTTCAGTCTAAACCCAAAACCAAACTGAAAAAAGTCCGTTGGGTTTGGTGTTTTTCCATTTTAGTTTCAATATGGTTTAGAAAACAAAAAACCAGATTAATTCAATTCGATTTACGGTTAAAGCTTCGACTAAATTGAATCCAACCAAAAACAAATTGAAGTAGATCATATATATATAGTTTGACAATTTTATGAAACTATTTTCTTCATTTTCCTGATTTTCATTTGAAATAAATAAAGCAAGAATTTGAGTGTTCATACATCGTCATAACTCATAACCACCATTCTAAGTGTGATACGGACTAAAAAGATGTTGCTGGATTTTTTTCAATGGTTCTACAGACGGTGACTACAAGACATGGCTCTGATTGTTATGTGTTAGGCACTTGACAACATCAAGTCAAGACAACCAAGATGTTAAACTAGCTGGAACCAATATACAGTAAGCTAATTTGGGGACCAACCCACGAAGCAGCACGAAATACAAGGAATTATCAAACTTGATAATTCTTGTTCCATTCCATCTTAAGAGATAATAATAATAATAAATTAAGGGAAAAGGGTGCATAGCAACAAGTCTTACTTTGCAAAATGTCCTCCCCAGTCAAAAAGCCTCTCTTCAAGAGCAAATCAATAAGACACTCAGACGAAGATCAGGTAGAAAGTGAATGCCTAATATTAAGAAGCCTTACTGTAAATGATGGCAGCTCTGCATCCCATCACAACCTGTGCCATTTGAGTAGAGATCTTTCTAGATCTCCTACTGTCTCCCTAGTCAATCTCCATAGTGTATTTTGTTACCTTGATCCCAAAATCTACAATACTTTTTTTTTTGGAAAATAAAATAAAAAAATAAAAAAAAAAAGCTGCAAGATTCAGATTAGCCTAATAAAATTTTCAAGATCAAGAAAAGCATGCATATTCTCAACAGACATTCTCACCGGTCTGGATCGGATCGGATCAGCCGATCCTCCGATCCGGATCGGGATCGACCAAGACCAGTCCGATCCCAAGCCACGATACAACAATTGTATCGTGAGGCTTTGGATCAGACCGGTCCAACAAATACCGATCCGGACCGGTCCAGTGACTGGATCGGCCGATCCAACTGATCTCCAACCGGTATCGACCTGGATTGGTCCGATACTGATCGGTAATGCCGATCCCAACCGGTATCGCCGGCCCGGCCAATCTAGTACCGGATCAGACCTGGATCGGCTAATCCAATACCGATCCAATACCGGATCGGCGATCCGGATCGGGATTGGCCCCGACCGGTCCGATTCAGGATCCCAAGAATAAAAACCTTGTTGATTATAGGACTAAGTAATTGAATATGTTTCCGACCTGTACACATCCCTATAAGCTTTGTCCCTTGAGAGGTTACTCCTCAAAGAACTACATTATCCAAGATCTTGGATAGATTTCAAAATATTCACACAAGTACTAGACAATCCCTTGACAAAGGCCACCGGTGAGCACTATCAAACTACCCCTAAAAATCTCTCAAAGGAATATGAACTTTCCCTTAAGATTGACATACATATCCCTTGTCAGAAAAAGAAATTCTCAGCACCAATCCATAAAACTAATCTAATAGACTAAATATTAACAAACCCCCCATCTGTTTCCACCTTTTTGGTAGTCCAAATGTTAGATATTAATATTTTGCAGGAAGGTTCCTCGACCACCCTCAAATGAGGAAGAATTTCCCTATATTTAGCCAACCTTGGAAATTCTGGTCTAACAGAAACCTTACTAATCTAAAAGTCATTTTGGACAAGTGAAAATATGACTTGAATTCTACTCATATAGCTAAAGGCTTAAGAAGAGAGGGAACCTGTATCAACATCTTAAAACCCACACCAAACATCAAATAGGCCAGGGAGGCAGGTTAGTTCAAACTGGGTTAAACTGATAATATTCAATCTATAACGTAAATAAATATTGGAAAAGACTATTTAAAAAAACAATTAAAGATGAACTGATATCTAAGTTCTCATAACCTCTAAATAACACAACAAATATGAATGAAATGGATAAAAGGCTGAGATGAAAAGGTGAATAACGAAAGGAGTTTGGAGTTGCCAAGTGTTTGCAGCATATCAAAACATCAAATGCAATATTACATTCTCTAGCACATTGGTAGGATTCATACAAGTAAAAAGTTTGATATTTCACTGATTGTTTAGGGCAAAAGAGAAACAGATAGTGATATTAAGCATTTCTTTCCCTTTCTCTCTATTATGTTAGGAATGCCTTTGAAATTCGGATTGGGGACAATCTTATAAAAATAATAAGAGATGATGATGATGATGATCATAACAATGGTAATAATAATAATACGATAATGATAATAGTAGTTATAATAATAACAAAACAAAAACAATACTGAAAGTACTAGTTATGATACTCTGACATGCATTGCGCAATACACACATGGGTTAACTTACAGTCATTTATTGAGAGAAAGCAGACTCACACTCATTATATAGTAGAATCAGGTTGTCTTTCTGGCAAAGAAGCTTGAAATGCTGGTAAAATCTCATATGCTTCATAGAGCCTACTTAAAGTAGGAAACTTGGACTGCATAAGCATAAGAGAAAACTGTATTATTTTAGGAAATATCAAGGACAGCTAATACATTGAATATCTAAAATGCTGGTGGGGGGGGGGGGGGGGGGGTGGCGCATGACCCTGTTCCAAGAATCCAAGGGAAAAATCACCATAAACAACAATTTGTCACATATATCAAATCAAATCAACAAAGGAAATCCCGCAAACTATTCTAAACATCCAGCCAGCCTCAAACAACTACTCTTTCAGATAGATCACATACTGCAATATTCAAAACAATACATCATTCTAAATTCTCCCCGGAGGGGAGGGCCTAATCTCATAATTTTAACCATGAATGAAACTTCCAAAAGTTTCAACAGAATCCAACTTAATGAATGAAACTTCCAAAAGTAACCAAGTTTAATTCATATTATTGTTTCTTCAGTTAAAAATAAATAAATAAAATTGAGGAATATGTTCCATGTACTTTGTTGTAGATGAAAATACCTCAAAAAACTACCTGCATCATTCGTTTAGGAGAAGTATTCGCAATTGATATCTAAGCCTTCCTGGATAGGAAGTAGGGAGGGTTGTATTTCAGGGTATGCTAGAACTTACTCAAAAAATGAAGATTTAAGTATTTTGGAATGCAAGATCATATTCTTTGGAGAATTCTTTGTACGGAAAGAAAGAAAAAAGCCATGTTTTAAAAGGAAAGTATGGTTCCACAAATAAGTTGTCCAAAGATCCTACTTAAAGTAGGTTCAGTAAGCCTACTCTAAGATTAATGAATATGCTTTTAATTAGAGAACTGAAAATAAGTTGTCCAAAGAGCCTACTTAAGTTGTCCAAAGAATGGTTCCACAAATAAGCCATGTTTTCAAAGGAAAGTATGGTTCCACTTTGTCTTTTCGTTTTCCATTTTAGGGAAATTATTATCATAAATGTTCTTTAAAAATTTGAAAACCATTAATAGTTGAATGATTTGAGAGTTATATAACCTTTAATTTATTTATTTCTTTATCTGTTTATTATCTGAGTGGCAAAAATATATATTGACTGTCATTCATCCTTAATGAAGTGGCCCCCATTACATTGGATGCTGCGAATTTCCAATCAAGGTAAAAATTAAAATATCAACTACCAATTAATAGGATATATAACTCCTTCTGGGGTAGACTTAATTTTATTTTTTAATCCAGGATGTGATTGTAAGAACATATACATCACATGATTAATGAATCAATTTCATGGAATCTGTGATGGAATGAACTATGTTTAACTCTTAGAAGAAATGCTGCAAACATTGATTGAGGGAAAGAAACCGAAAAAGAACTTTGAAAAACATGTTATTGAGACGATGATCTATCAGCTAAACCAGAAACAAAGATTGAACCTTCATTTAGTAGAAATTACATGAAAAAATTGCACACGCCATCCTGCAATGGATTGGAACTAAACCATAGTTTGATAATGATACGAAAAAAGATAAGAACTTTACCATATCAAGATTGAACCTCAAACGGGCAACAATGATTTGTGGAGCAAGGAAAACATCAGCCTGCATATAAAGACTTCTGTTTAGTTTTGACTCTAAGGTTCTGTATAGTTTGAAAAAGTCACTATTGAAAATTTCACTTTTAAAAACCTTGTGATAAATTAAATTTCTCATGTTGCCACAAAGCATCAGCTAAGTATTACAATAAGAATAACGGTGTCCCAAAAGTTATATTACTTCTAAAGTCATTCCTTCAGTTTTAGAATGTCATCACTCCGAGATCTTTACGTAAATAAGACCTGTGACCTTTTTCCCTGACCAACCTATTATTTTTAGCTTTCAAGAATATAAAATTTTCAGGAGAAAATCAATAGATGGTTCAAGGTAACAGAAATAAAATGAGTAAAAGGAAAGACAAGGAGAAGTTAGAATCCATCCTGAGCCTACACAAGCAATCAATGGCACAACCTCATTTTCTCACAAAAGACTAGGAGAACTACTAGCTCGTTGCCATGTTGAAAAATCATAAACCAAACAAAAAAAATTAACATGTTGACATTGAAATAGTAAATTCGAACATGTTTACTATTTGATCTTTAAAAGATACATTAATACCATTCGAAGAGGCTATTTGGCTAGATTATCTACATGTTTGATATCATGTGGAACTTCCTATTAGTTAATACCAGTGTCATTTTTAGAGAATAAGCAACACCAGAAAGCATGGCATGATAAGAAGAACAGAAAGCAGCAGAAAGAGACCATGTATACTTCATCTCCTGTAGCATATCTGCCAACAAAATCTTTCAGCAGCTTTTCAAGAGCTGTAAAAAGAATGTACAGACAATTCTGATTAATGCCAGCATTAGAAAAATTATTTGCAATATCTAAAATATGAAAGACTAAACTGAAGACCGATTTTTGAGAAAATGCTTAGAAGTGACAATGCAATAGAAGATTTGGTAGTGTGGTAATGACTGCCATAATTTGGATAAGCTTTTGTTAAAAAAAAAATTCTGCTTTTGAGTACAAGAAAGTGGGCTTTAAGGGAGGAAACTTCTGAGTAGTTACATGTAGAACCTGATTTTAAAAAGTTACGCTCCTTTTTATTAAGAATCTTTTCCTTTAAAATTTACTTAAGAACACCCCCC
>JAUPMG010079991.1:0-12882 GCA_031762675.1 Pachysandra terminalis | reverse complement strand
TTACACACCTTGTTGTTCTATTCAACCAGGTGATACTTAACTCACCATTCCTGCCATGCCATAGAAAATTTCTTCTATTTCTCTCCAATTTCTCTGCCACCTTCACCAGAGTTTTAAATAGCACAAAGGAAATAATTTGGAAGACTCAAAAGTACACTATGAATGAGAGTCAACTTTTGCTCCCTTTGATAGGAGGTTTGCTTCCATGGTGCCAACTTCTTGAATCTTTCCACTGCCCTATCTCAAATATGGTGCCTTCTTACAAGAGGCACCTAAAGGTAAATCCAAAGACATTGTTAATAAAAAACCCATTCCACATCCCAAGTTCACTGTGAATTCGTCGAAATTCACCACCTCACCAACCGTCATCCACTCACTCTTGGACGGATTCATGTCAATCCCAGAAACCGTTTCAAAACAGCGAACAACACATCTCAACACCCTAATCTGGATGTGAGATGCCTCACACAGTACCAAAATATCATTTGCAAACTTTAAGCGAGTCTCCTCCACCTTGTCATCTCCTACTCTGAAATTCGGTAGCAGTCAGCAGCCCCAGATCTTTTGATTGAACTAGAAGATGGCTAAGAGGTTCTGTCACCAAGATGAAGGGAAAAGGAAAGATTGGGTTACCCTATCCAAGGCCCCCTTACATATTGAAATACTTCGTGAATGGCTCCATTTGCTATAGAATTGGGAAAATATGGTACAGATGCACCATCTGATCCACCCTCGTCATTTAGAACCAAAACTCATTCCGCCATAGTGTAAAGTGAGAAATTCTAGTAACGTGGTCATAAGCCTTCGTCATGTCAATATCATACAATACCCCATCCAATCCCTCACACAACCAGGAATCAATGCACTCAATTGCTGCCAAGGTGCTATCCAAAATTTGCTTACCTTGAATAAAAGCAATAATAACATGAATTAATTGAGCCCAACACCCTCTTGAGTCTAATAGAAAGTACTCTTGCTGAAAGCTTATACGCAGTGCATAATAAGCTTATGGGTCTAAAATCCTTAATATTAATGCTTCCTCCTTTATTTGGAAGGAGATGAGCATCACATGTTGGCTTTTCTCAAACTTGATGAATGGTAAAAATTCTCGATCAACTTCATGAAATCCCCTTTTATCATGTCCCAACACTTCTTATAAAAGACCATAGTGAAGCCATTGGGTGGCTTGGGCCTTGGTGTCATATACCACAAACCTCATCTTCCTCAAACGGCATTTCTAGCCTATCTCTCATTTGGTGTTCAAGATTTGCACAATCCAGTACATTAAACGTAGGCTCTTCAGTGTACAAAGAAGCAACAAATTCTGAATTAGGTCCTTATTATCCTTTTCCTCTGTAACACATGATCATCCACGTCAATCAAGTCCAAAAAATTGGTTCCTCTCCTTGCATTGGCAAATTAGTGAAATTTTGGTATTCTTATGCAAAATAGTCCTTGATTTTCTGCCTCCCGACTGATTTTCTCCAACCTGGCCAACTTCTTGAAATCTTCTATCAAGCCTTGCCTTGAAGCCATTTCTGTCCTAGAGATACAACTCATTGTTCTTTTTCTTCCAAAGCTGGCAGCTTATCTAAAATGCTCTCCTTTTCCACCCTATCGAAATCTTCTTTATTCCATTGCTTTATTTTTCTTTAAGGCTGCGTTTGGTTAGCGTCAAAGGAAAAGGAAAGTGTACTTTTCCTTTTCCTTAGACCGTTTGGATTGCAAGAAAGTGAAAAAAAAGTGGGCCCCACAGTTATCTTAAGAAAGAAAAGGGTCCAAAAAGTTTTCTCATCAAATCTGTCCGATTGTTGCGTAGTGAGAAAACCTTATGAAATTCTTCCAAAATTGCCCTTCACAAACATCCATATTTACAACATTGCCATTCTCATCCATATACATATATATATATATATATATATATATATATATATATAAAATTAATTAATTAATTAAATTTTTTTATTAATTAATTAAAAAAATCTTATTAATTCAAAAAGTCTAAAAATTGGGTGTAATTTTTTTGAAAAGAATTGTGTTCTACATTAAACCCAAAATCTAAAAATTTCACCAAAACCAAATCGAAATCGGTTTGACATAACATAAATATGGCCTATGGTATAAGGGCAGAATTGGAAATTTTGTTCAGGATTCTTATGACGTTCTTGTTAACCAAACGCACAATTACATGATTTCATGTAATTTTCCTGCAACAACCAAACAACAACAAGAAACTTACTTTCACTTTCTTTTTTCCTTTGACACACTTTGACGCTAACCAAATGCAGCCTAAGTAATTGAAGTTTTTTCACAAAGACGAAGCTAGGAGCACCTGAAACTGTTAAGTTGTTCTACCAATCTTTCACAAAGTCCACAAACCCCTCCTCTCTAAGCTACATAGTTTTAAACTTAAATGAGCCCTGGCCATACATAGCCTTACCACTTTCCAGCAAAATCCGTAGATGGTCCAAATTTGGTTTTTGAAGTGCTGATTGAACCAAAAAAATCTGCTCCCAATAAGGTGTAACAGGAAACCTGTCCAAGATAGAAAAGAAAACAATGCTTTGATGATCTAACTGAATCTTTCCCCTTTCAAGGATAGATCCAACAACTCATTTCTGCCCATCCTGCCAAGGCTCACATGCCCACAGTAGTCCTGCCTTAATTATATAATATAACGTGAGAGAATCCAATTTTGTTGAAGTCCATGCCTCGGCACTGTGGAACTGGCCAGTCATCCATCCTGATCCTAAGCTCATCCCACAAACTTGGTTGTAAGCTTGAATCATTTAGGCCGTACACACCCTCTGGAACCCACTCTTGATACGATTCCAGTTCTTGGAAAAACAAAATACAAACATTGAATGTCCCCACCACATTTCTTCTTTTCCTAAACACCCTCCTGTCCCAGAGAACTATGATTCCACCTGCATCCCATTAGCCAAGCAACTATCCCACTTGCAATAAACATCCCCCACACTTCCCTAAAGTAGAGACAAGAATAGAACTCAACTTTGTTTTCTACTTAATAATTCATCTAGGTGCCAGGAGTCCAAAGCTGCTTTTACTATGACCTTTTTCTCCAAGGAGCCTAATCCTCTTGTATTACAAGATACAATTCGGATCTTCATGACTTACCAATGATTACCCTGCTTGACAGCAATCTTCTGTTGCTTGTGCTTTTTCGTCTTTTGTTATCATAATTGATGCTACGAATAAGTTGCTAAGTTCCCTACATGCCTTCTGGTCTTTGTCAAACTAACGACTGAATTCTCTGCCCCTATAAAAGAAGACCGACCGTCCTTCTAGCGTATTAAATAGGATTAGAAGTACCTCTTCTGACTTGTTCACAGATGCACCTGTTAGTGTACAGAAATCAATAATATTAGCAATCATCCAGTCCTTCGCTGCCTGTCTCTACTCCCGAGAATATGAGGGAACACCTGATTTGACACATCCTCTCTATGTGCTAACTCACTGGCCTCTATATTTTCATCTGTGCAATAAAGTGATTTCTCTGAAGCCACCTCACCCCATTGTAGAGCTTTTGCTCCTCCAAATGCTCGAATAGCAGACATTCTAGAATATTAAAAGCTTCTATATTAGTAGACAAAACATCCCTAGATAGTGTTACCATTCCTTCACTGCTTAATAGATCCGAATTGTTAACCATCCGATTAAAGATTACAATCTCTCTACCCTTCACCTCACAAGCATGTAACTCCCGTTGAATACCTAAATATGACCCATCCAAGCCCTGAAAAAGTCTCCTGATCCACATTCGAGTCCATCGCCCGCAGCTTATTGCTTTTAAGCCTTTTAAGAAAAAGATATGAATCAGGAATCAGATCACCACCCACATAGACTTTCATTTCCTTGATTAAGTGATCCTTACCTCAGTCCTTTAGCCAACCTTCACACTTGCCCAGCGAACTCCCTTCGAACTTTCAACTACAATCTTGGGATTGAAGATTCACCTTTCTGCAAATGCTTAGGAGGACAGATCTTCACCCTACCTCATTGATCCTTGATAAGATATCCTTCCCCTTATAATCTGACATGCAATGGGCCTTGCTAGGTCTAAGTCTATCTCTAGCGAGAGCACTATTAGTGATACGTTGAGGCTTGGTGCCTGAGCCTGTAACTCAGCATGGTTTTGTACTTCAACTCCTCCTAGCCCAACTACATTTCAGCTAAAACCCTTTTTCTACCAAATAGGCCTTTGAGTTGAACCCACTAACTAAACCATTGTGGTAGGCCTTGACTCCTCCTAGCCCGACCAGGCTTCCATTAAATCTTTTTTATTCAGTGAGTCTCCAAGCAGAACCCCCTCACATGGTTTGCACCCGCCTTGCCCCATCCTCTTGGGTTTATCAGGCTCAAAATGGATTCATATGTGTTGCACGTGATCATCTTCCTTAACATGAGTTCTGTTGCTCCTATCAGCTTCCCTTGTTTCTGGCAAAACTTACAATGGTGTTTCAACATTTTTTGTCTCAATAAAATAGCTTGTCTGTCCCTCTCAAACTAAAATTATGCATGGGACTCTTCTACTACCACCATTAGCCTCCTCAATCCTCACCATCCAGAGATCCGAATGATTCAAAGTCCTTTATCTATATCAATGAGGTTTGCGCACAGCTTTCCTATCTTCACTGGTCCTATTCCCCCACAAATGGAATGGAAGCCATTTAATTTCCATCTGTCCCTCCATGGTTTAACATACTGGAATTGGAGACCGGACCAGCCTGTTCAAATCCGGTACATAAAGTAAATTTCTTTTTTTTTTTTAAATTTGGACGGGCAAAACAGACGGAATCGGTCACTGGACCAGTGGGACCGGTTGCCGGACTGGCGGGACCGGTCTTCGGGCTGTCGGACCGGCGGGACCGGTTGCCAGACTGCCGGAACTGGTCACCGGACCGGTGGTACCGATCGTCGAACCGTCTATCCATAACCCCACGATACAATTGTTTGTATTGCGTGTTGGGACCGGACCGCTATGGTCCGGTTCGGTATCAGTCGATCCGTGAAACCATGCATCCATTTGCTAATACCTGTGATAAACTTTCATGTTAACTATAGGTTAGTATGTATGGAATGCCGATTTCCTTGGATTGATCATAAAGGAGCCTAAATGACAAAATTTTTCCAAATCGACGTTATTACGAATGAAAAAGATCGCTCTATCCTTTGCAAAGTAATAATGTAAAGTAGGATATATATATTACCCCAAAAATCTTCCATTTTCTTACTAGCTATCTCCCAACTCATCTCACCTGCCCATATACGTCTCGCGGACGACAACAAGCCCGTTTACCAAAGGATGAAGAAGCAGAGCTCCGATCAATTACTACAGTCGACTGAGCAACAATATCACACTCCCTTGGTCCTTTGGTCTTTCTCCTTTAAAGTCGTGGCTCTCCAATGCTACTGCTATCTCATCCTTCTGGTATTCTGCTGCGGAAGTCTTCCTCTAGTGAACGTTTCAGTAACGATGTAGGCTGAATGCCCAAGTGCCAGAACAGAGAATTTTAGAGCATCTTCCAACCCTCTGGGAACACCATTGACCATGGCTTCTGTCCACGGGATTTCTTGCACTCTGACAAACCTTCCTACTCTACAGAATTATTTCTTCTACAAGTAATAATATCATTCTTTAGAAAAAAAAAAGGCCAATCCCATGCACATGAAAAATGTATACAAAAGCTAGAAGCCGAAGTTGACTGTACGAAAGAACCTTTACAAAATAGCTAATGAAATCCTGTTGAAACGTTGACATTACTTCACAAGAAACAACCTCTTGGTGACCAGCTTAAACACATGGTTGGAAACCCCAATCTTATCACATTCCTTATTTTCAAAGACTGTCCTATTCCTCTTCAAACAGATAGCCCAAATTATAGCAAAAAGGGATCGCATCCTAAGCTTGCTGGGACTTCCTATCCAAGGACCACATCCACATTCCACCAAGAGCCAAGCGGATCTCCAAAGGAATCCATAAAGCACCAAGAAGATCCAACATTGTACAGAAAGAAACCCGGGATCCTATGGGAGAATAGGCAATGGAGGAGAAAGTGGTCAACCGTTTTTGCATCCTTTTGGCAAAGGAAGCATTTGTTAGGAGTAGGACATGACCATCCGTGTTTCATGAGCTTGTCCACAGTAAGAATTTTATTCTGTACCATTGTCCATAGAAAGAAAGGAGTTTTAAAGGGCACGCGATTCTTCCAAATGAAAGAAGCAAAAGGGAAACGATCACTCAGGGAATCAAGAATCCAAAGAATGACTTAACCAAGAAGTCTCCAGATTTGCTCCACAACCACTATCTTTGTCATCCCTCGATTAGATAGACTGAGTAAATCTGGTCTAGCAGAAATGCTAAGTCATCCAACAAGTCATTAACTGACCTTCAGAAACCTGTACTCTTAACTTAGAGAAGAGTCTATTCTAACCAAATACTTCACCAATGCATCTTTGTTGGCTGCTATAGAAAACAAATCTGGAGAAGAGCCACATAAAGCAGAATTACCACACCACCGGTCCAACCAAAACCTAGTAGAAGCACCATCACCAACCTTATGAGCAAGTAGGGTTTCATCTGCAAACTACAAATAAGTAACAGCCAGCATGTCCTGCAGAGAAACCTCCAATCAAGCCATGACCTTCATTCATCAGCATTGCACTCAAGCCTTCCACAACTGAAATGAATAAGAAAAGTGATAATGGATCTCCTTGTCTCAGACTTATAGAACTTCTTAAAATTTGGACGAAGAACTATTGACAAGCTGAAAATATTTGAGTTGAGATAAAAGTTAAAACTCTTGATCCAGCTCCTCCACCTAACCCCAAAGCTCATCCACCGAAGCGTATAGGGAAGAAAATCTCAGCTAACATGATCGCATAGGTTTTCTCCATGTCAATTATACATGCAACACCTGGAAGCCACACTTTAACTTGGAGTTGTCACATTAATTGGAAATTTACACCCCATCCACAATTTGACACCCTTTAACAAAATGACTTTGAGATTGAGAAATAATGGATCTAAAACAATTCTTCATGTTTGCCAGAACTTTAGAAATCAACTTATGCAAATACCAACTAAGCTGATTGGACAAAAATCTCTAAGGTTTATAGCACTGATCTTTTTAGGAATTATGGTGATGAACGTCAATTGAGCTCACTTCTTAAACCTGGCTGAAATATAAAATTCCTCCATCACCATCATCATATCCACTTTGTTAATATGCCAACATCTCTTATAGAACCTATAGTTGCTAGGCACTTGTCTCCCTCAACTTGTTCGTCCAACTCAATCAATGTTCCGAAAATCCACTCACCTCGTCATGCTTGAGCATGTATATAGCTGATTCCTCATAAAAATCTCCATTAAATTTTGCACCTTATCCCCGATATCATCTTCGTTATCCATGAAAGAACTTGTCAACTGCCAGTCCTGAAACAGTGTTGAATCTTCTTTCTAGCATCAGCCACCGTGGAAAAAATTTGGTATTCTTGTCCCCGGCCTTAGCCATATCGCTCGAGACTTTTGTCTTCAAAGGATCTTCACTTTGTTAGCCAATTCTTTACAGTCACTCTTAAGAGCTGATCTGAGAAAAAGGTTATCAAAGGATAACAACTAACATCTCCTCCCTAGAGTATCTCTTTTATTTCTTGCAAGATGGTTTTCATCCTAACATAACCTTCCAAGAACTTCCTTATTCTAGTTCTTTATTTCCTGCCGGTGTTCTAAAAGTCGGTGTCATTTGGCAATATGTCGCCAAACCAAGGGTGGGCAAAAAGAAATTATGAGGGAAATCGACATATGTCGTTGACATTTTTGCGACATGTCATGGAGAAAATTTCTCCAAATTTTAGGGAAAAGTGAAAAAATGTCACTATATCTTGCCGATATGGGAGGAATTTCTCTCAGTTTGAGTGAAAAGTGGGAAATTATTCCCAAATGCTCGAATTTAAGGCTGAAACTTTTTTATGACTAAATAAGTGATACACTTCAAAATATATCAGAATGTGAAAAAATATGTATACATAATAAAGATCCCCTAATGAGGAAAGTTTGCATGCATTCTGTCAATTGTCAACATAAGATGTAATATAATGTCATAACAGATTACAAATGAACTTCAAAGTCATAAATGTTATAAAATTTAAGAAAAATCAAGATACAATCACAACTCATACTATATCAGTGTTTTAAAACCCGGCCCGGCCCGACCGGTTCAATTGGTACCCAATGCAATAACCGAGCCAGGTGGGCTTTTAACCCAATATGTTTCAAAACTTGACAAGTCCCTTTGGTTAAACCAGTTAAACCAGTGACCCGGCCAGGTTTAGGACAATATTAAGAACCCGGTTGGGTCATTACATCATAAAGTTTTTAGACTTTTAATCTAAATTTTATGAATAGGTGTTGGGCTATTGTGCATGTTTGTGTGTGTGTGTGTGTGTGTGTGTGTATGGTGTTTGAAATATTAGTAGCAAATGCATTATTCAAAAAATTGTCTTATTTTTTTATATTATTATATTTAAATTATAGTACATGTGACAACACTTTAATGGGTCGATCCGGGTTCACCCACCGGTTCAACCAGGTTGACCCAACTCGCTGTCTTTACCGGGTTTTAACACATTGTAATGTATAGTGGGTTCACCCACTGGTTCAACCAGGTTGACCCAACCCGCTGTGTTTACCGGGTCAGCACCCGAACCGGGTTTTAACACATTGTAATGTATAGTACAGCAAATCCACAAGGAATGTTGGGGAGGTGTAGTCACAGTATGAGTTATGACTTTGTCTTGATTATTCTTAAACTTTATAACATTTATGAATTTTAGGTTTATTTGCATTCTATTATAATATTATTACATGCTTTATGTTGACAGTCGACACTTGACAGCATGCATGCAAAGTTCCCTCATTAGGGGATCTTATTACATATACATTTTGTTTTACCATATTCTAATATATTTTAATATATTTATCACTTGTCTAGATATAAAAAAATTCCAGCCTTAAATTCAAGTATTTGGAGATAATTTTCCTTAAACTGAGGGAAATTGCCCTCATGTCAGCGACATGGTTGGCAACATCGACATTAAGTTTCTTACAAAAATCAGAGCTAGGAGTGCCAATAAAGGAAAACGTTCCCATCATTGCTTCACCTTATCAACAAAGGATTGTTCCTCCAACCATATATCCTTGAATTTGAATGGCAAAGGGTGGCTCCCATGTTCCTCCAACCACATATACTTGACATATGAATTCTGATAAATTTTCTGATAAATTTTCTTTTTTTTTTTTTCAAGAAATTGTACAAGGAAGTTTCTTTTGCTAGTGAGAAATACATAAAAACTTAGTGTCTAATTGCTTATTAATTAATAGTTTGTCTCCCACGATTGTAAGTTATTAGAGAGTCTCAGAGTAGCACCAATAAGAGAGAGTATAAAAGAAAGTAGGTCAAGATGGAGGTGCCTGTGAGAAGGTGCATGGGGGTGCATATTGAAGGATCTAAAAGGGCTAGAGGAAGATTCAAAGGACCTGGATTGAGTCGGTCATAAATGATTTAAATACACATAATCTGACAGAAGATACATTTCGGACAGATTGGGATAGTGGAACAAAATTTGTTACCGACCCCAACAAATTGGATAAGGCATTTTGTTGTTGTCATTGTAAAGGGTTAAATGTGTGCCTGTTTTAATGAATTTTTGTTCCCTTGGTGACTTGTTGAATCAACGATTCAATGTACCAAGATTATGCAATCAGCCATAATTTGAGGGATTGTATCTAATTGAGGGCATGTTGTATGTCTGGCTGGATTTGCTGATTTGCGTTTTTTTTTCAAGTTCTTCAGACAGATTGGGATCAAGGAACAGAATTTGTGTTGTCGTCTCAACAAGTTGGATAAGTCATTTTTTTGTTGTCATTGTCATTGTAATGGGTCACCAATGTGTCTGATTGCATCAGCATCTTGGTGGCTTGTTGAAATAACTACTCAATGGACCAAGATTAAGCAACCTGACATGATTTGAGGGATTTTATGGCCATGGCATACGTATAGCTGAATTTGCTAACTTTCTTTTTCTATCTTCTAGAATTTGATCTAGATTTGTTCTCTCTATATGTTTCATTATTTTAGATTGGTTTTGATTTCTTGAGGAATGTTCTTATATTGGCTCTAGTAGTAGTAGTAAATTATTTTTCTTGGAGTTTAATTTTTCTTACCAGTTTTACTTGGTCTCTAAATTTGGTTGATTGATGACTTGAAAAAATTTGCAATATGTTAAGAAACCGGTTTGAGTTCTTTTTCGTAAGTACTCTAGGATTTACTATTCAGGCTGATTTTCCTTTGGAACTTGTAGGCATAGTTCCTACATCTTTTCAGAGTATCTTTTTATATGACTCATTTTTCTCTCTTGTTCTTTAATCATGTTTACCTTTTCTTGGTTGTTCTTTGTCATAGTCGGCCTTTATGCTTGCAGTAGTTTTGTCTGGAGTTTGCATGTGCTGATTTGTTTAGATATTGATGTTGGCTCATTTAGCTATCAACAGTAATATGTAAATGAACCATGTGAGCACTATGAAGTTTAGGGTTCATCACCTACCAACAGTAATATGTAAATGAACCATGTGAGCATTATGAAGTTTAGGGTTCATCACCTATAATTATGCACCCAACTTTGGCAACTCAAGCATGGGTTCCTCGAGTGATTATTTAGTCATTTCAAGTTTTTTTTTTTTTTTTTGGTGATAGAAATATAGGCTCTGCATGGTGGACCGCTTGGGGTCACCTCTCATCTAGTATCAAGTTGTATGCTAGAGCATTAGAGTCGGCATATTATTACAGATATCTTCTATCTGAGAACCATGGTCTTTGATATTATTTTTATAATGGCCCTGTTCTCTCTCTCTCTCTCTCTCATGGTGATGTTTCACTCTTTTCTTTATGACTCTTTTTTCTTTAAAATAGTTTATGCATTCCATCTATAAGAAGCATCCTTTTTCGTAATTTGGTCCTAGAAACAGTGGTGTCTATCTTAATGTATTGTGTGGTAGTTTCTTTGTAGAGAATCTCAACAATGAGAAGATCAGATCTCTCTATTCTTCTTTATTACATAACATATTTTTTCACTTCCTCATTTCGTTTTTTTCATCTCCTGTTTTTGCCATTTGCAGCATGGTTATTCTACCTAAAAGACTGCTTTGCTAATTTTCAAATCAAAATATTTTTTACAATGCGTAATGTTATCATTATAGTTACAGTCTGGTGATATGGTTTTATTCTTTAATTGTGACATACCATGTTTGCGAGGTGATACAGTTTTAGGATTGCAGCTTTTATCTTGGTCATCTACTTTCTCTATACTTTTGTGTTTTTATTTCTTGAAAATTTGCAGCTCTAAATTGCATTAGTATCTCTTATTAGGTAAAAATTAACAGTGAGATTACTTTTGCATTTTATAACAGGTGTGGAGCCGCAGCCATGTTGGGTAATAATGCTTGAGGTACATCATTCTTGAGCTGTTCCTGTTTCTTTCAAGTGTAACGATTATATTTCATGATCTCAATTTTCTAATTATATACCTGATGAACTTTCAACCATATACAGTTCCATTGAGGTTTCAAATATGTGGAACCTTGAAAACTGATATCTAACTGTTTATAGTTCTTTAGAGTTTTCTACTCACTCTTTCAATAACCCACAAATTCTGGAAGGCCTGGAACACCCTAACTTGCATTGTCGAAGAGCTCATTTGCTAATCGCATTGAATAGTTAGAAAGGAACTTTTTGTGGAAGGGTATAGAGAGTGAACATAAAGTCCACTTGGTCAATTGGAAAAACTTTTTTCAGCCTCGTGAGGAAGGGTTTCTGGGTCTAAGGCCCCTAGTTTGCTTGGACGCGGATCCTCTGTTAGAGACTCCCCTGTTAGACTCCTGTTAGAACGCCCACACAGTGACATGTGTCCCTGTGTGGGCCCCATCAGAGGGACAGAAAGCCAAACCCAAGTTATTTCTGCTAACTCAAGTTAGAGGTAAACGTTAGGGGTTAAGGGTTAGTCGTTAGGGGTTAACGTTAACGTTGAATGCAGATTTTGGAAAAGTCAAAATCACACCAAAATAGAGGGTAGAACTTTGGAAGGTTCCACTGAATTTATTTCTCTCAAACCTCCATCTTGACTGATCCTTCTTGGATCTAAGTCTTCCTCAACTGTCCATATAAGTAGTTTCATGCCCCTTATTTTCTTACCAATAAAAACTACCCCATTACAGATTTCAATCAAAACTCCTCTTTTCAGATGTTCAAACCCTTCATTTGTGGCAGTTTTCATCAACAAGAGCTTGAAGAAGATCAATGGGGTCTTCCATCACCAAGGAGAAACAATTCTTGCAGCAGAATTTACAAGGACTGCAAGAACCTGTATTCGAATCGTGGGCGCGACAAGTTCTGTACCCTCTTAGAAGATCTCCAAGAGAAGAGACAGAAGATATATGAGCAGATGGGGTCTCATGAAACCTTCTTCGCTCGATTCGTTTACTCCAATTCAAAGGGTTGGGTTCCTGTTGTGGTGAAGTTCAAAGATCAGTAGAAACAAGGTAAGCCCAAGCTTGTTGATGATCAGGCAGAGAAACCCAGTTCAGAGGCAGTAGAGAAGTCTTCAATGGAGTAAACGAATCGAACGAAGGACGTGCCGACACGTGGCTGTGGGGTCCACCACAAGGAGAAAAGGTTTTCCCTCTAACCTAACTAACGGAGAGAAGATGGACGTTATCCCTATCGTCCGTCCGTTCTTCCTTCTCCTTCCTTCAATCTTTCCCATTTCAAAATCCCTTTTAGAAATCGCGCCAAAACCAGCAAC
>JAUPMG010079969.1:0-12882 GCA_031762675.1 Pachysandra terminalis | reverse complement strand
TGTACTTATATGGGCATTCCAAGCTCACTGTAACCTCTCATGTTGCAGGTTGAGTTAGATCGATGGTTAGGAGTTGCTGACGGCTATGTATTTGATTCTTTTATTTCATCGTTGTAAACATTGGGATTTATGGTTTAGACTATTACTTTGGATTTGGAATTTTTTTTTCATTATTGTAAGGCCCAGTTGAGTGCCGACTTGTTTAGTTTAATTTGTTTATCTACTTCCTTATTTTTTTGTTGTTAGCTTCCACATACTCTGTGACGAATGAGATTGGCGTTTTTGTTCATCCTTTGGTTTGTTTGATATGGCAATCCGCGGTCCAGAAGTGGATCCCGAAGGTCTCACACATTGAGATTCGTGCCATCCCGCATAGGGATTCGGGCTCGGGTTTTAGGGCGTGACAGTACTCATGCACTCTGTCATGATATTGTCATACCCCAAATCTCATGGCACAAATCTCTATGGGGGCGGCAAGGATCTCGAGGTGCGACCTTCGGGTTCCAACCAAGGAATGCGGATCACCGGATCATAATTCCAATAATAAAAGTAATAAAGATCACTTTTATTAAAACTCAGAGTGCAGAAGCTAAATAAAACCTATTACATATTACTGACTTCAGAAGAGTCATAACTCACTAAAATAAAGAATTAAATAAATGACTGAATCCTATTACATCCAAATCATCTGCGAAACATAAATGCATTGTTCAAACAGAAATAAAAAGGAAATTCAGCATCTAGCCCAAGTCCATCCTCATCATATCTCAACCTGCAACATAAAAAGTCGCGTGAGCTTGGAATGCCCAATAAGACCATATTTGTCATCCATCCTCATGGAAAATCACTAGTCAAACCAAATGAACAACAACATAGATTTACAATAGAATAAGAGTATTGGTCATATGTAGAATTATGGATGATATGAAGTGTGCTATGAAATGAGGTGTCATACAGATGATCCTATATGGTATGCTCAATCAAGGGAATGCAAGGATGATATGCAACATGATGTGTTGTACTAGGATAATGTTCCTCGTTAAGTGACCCTCATGTAGCTTCACCGTAAAGAACCAATTCGGGACATAGGTCACCAGGAACAGCCGGATTCCCCTCTCTTCGTTCGGGGTAGCTAACCCATTGTACGAAGGCCACCACTTGCTGATTTTTGAGTGTAATTACTCGAGGTTTAGCTAGTCTTATAGGACTTCGTTGAATCCTACCCTTATTTAATGAGACTTTAACCCATGGGTATAGTCAACCCAACCAGGAAACCTCGCAAGGAGTATGCATGCGATTAATAACTTAGGACTCAAATGATAATTCCCATTAGAAACTATCCACGCGTCCATTCACGCGGATAATCTACTGGAAATCATCATAAGTTTCCTAACAGTGTACCAATCAAACCAACAACTTCTTTATCGTTAACTCTATCCGTCACTGCCCGGTTGACCGGGCAAGCTATTCTGTTCAAACTCTATCTGTCGTTGCCCAGTTGACCGGACAAGCTAATCAGCTCACCACTCTATCTGTCGCTGCCCAGTTGACCGGACACGCTAATCATCCATATATCAATAGGAACTCCAGTGATAACACCCTTCGGAAGCTATCCGTGCACCCATACACACGAATAATCTGCCGGATGCCATAACAGGTATCCTTTCCACATATCCGTACAAGTCAAACCCAAAACAATATCAGAGGTCCATGATTCATATCATCAAACACATGGGGTTCACAACCCCAGGTCATGGTCAGGTCGGTAGGCTGGTTGGTGGTGTAAGGTGTGCCGTGGAACTCAAAGTTGGTTCCCCGCAAGTGGGACCAAGCCCTCTGACCGTCCTTTGATTCTAAAATACCATATCACATTCACTTGGCACAAACCCCCAACCAAACCACCTATAATCCCACATCTGTACCCTTATGATACCCCTATCGGCAGCACGACCGGTGTGCCAGTGCCTGCTAGTGGGGTTAATCCAGTGTATTTTAACCGCCTGTTGGCAGTGTAACCTGTGTATTGGTACCTGCCGACGGGGTCATGTCTATGTATTTTGGTCACTGTCGGCAGGGTGACCAGCGTGCCGATGCCTGCCGGCGGGTCTCGGGACAGCAGTCCCTGAATGGTTTGAAAATTCTCTAGAATGCTATGAAATCAAATCTGATCAAATCTATGGCACATAAATCAAAGCTAATCAATTAAATCATAACTCAAATTGACTAAAACACTTTAGATCATCATTTAACACATTTAAAGGATTAAATCAAGAATTTAATATCACACACGCACGGTGTAAATCCAAACCACGAATCAAAAGAATAATCATAATATCATCAATTATCCAATATAATTGAATAAATCATTCTTGCTTACATACGACATTCAAGATACAAATTCATATGATAAATTCGAGATTGACCACAAGATTCCATAAGAAGTATACAGGAAATGCGACTTACCGTTATGATTTAGATAATCGATTAGCAAGCACTTCATCTTCCTTTCTCTCCTTCCTTTCTTCCTCTTCTTCTTCTCCCTTGCCTCTTCTCTCTTTTCGAGATATAGCTTCAGCCTCCCTTCTTTCTCTTTCTCTTATTCTCTTTTCTCAAAAACTCAAAACCCTAATCCTCCTTTCCCAAAAACACTATTCACGTCCTACTATTAGCCCCCTTTTTGTTAACCTCCCTAATTCACTTAATTCACTTCCTAAACCTCTCATAACATTCCACACACATACCTAATTGATAAGGTAGGCTTCCTTACTAAAATTCTCTCCAAAATCAAAGTTCCATTAATAGAAACTTTCTTATCATTGATTGGAATTTTGAATCTAATGAACTTACTATACTACCTTTATTCTTATTTATTGGGCCACACGTCCAGGTATGAACAAAGCCCATTAAACACAGTCCTAAGCCCAACTAAATAACTTAATTGCATTATATCACTACGCTATCCATTAATTACAGTTTGACCCCATTTCTACACTTACATTAACAACTTGTCACCATCAATTTGAATTCAGAATCTGTTACAATTAGTTAAATCTATTAAATAATTACACATTAGTTATTATTATTCATTTTTGGATCCGGGTCACTACAGTCTTCTCCCCTTTAGGAAATTTCGTCCCCGAAATTCATCATTTTAGGTTTTTAGAATGCCCCAATCCTAGAGTCTGTTATGCTTCCATTATGGAATTCTCAAGTTTGGCATGCATTCAAATGTACATCGTACTCATTCTAAATTCACATAAATTCATGCATTAGGAGTATCTTCAGTTAAACAAAGTGTGTGATTTGTGCACCTTCAATATCGGCATTATCTCCCTCGTCCTTTATTCCTCCCATTCTGAAATCTTTTCATTGCCCAAACTTGGCTCATTCTGTTGCTTCAATGGTTGTCGAAAACACCATTGTATGTGTCATATCCTTCCACAATTAAAGCACCAAGGCGGCTGATGTGGTTGTGATTGAGGTGGTGCCACAATGAGAGCCACAGTGTTAACAGGGATAGGCATTTCTACAACTTTCTGCCTCTTCTTTGAGCCATGCGCCCCATCTTGCTTCAATGGTTGTAGACAAAACCTTTGGAGGTGTCCCACCTTCCCACACTTGAAACACATGCTCCACTTTGAACTTTTACTTTTCTTTCCAATGTCCCTCTCTTTACCTTGTTCCCTTGGACTAAAAGTCTTACCCTTGTCTTTATCACTTTGCTTCCTATTCTCATCTCCTTGTGTGTTCTGCCTCCTCTCTTGTTTCCCTTGAATCGGTTCTTTCGTATCTCCTAGGATTTTATGCAAACCTGTCATCAAGGGATCCACCCCTCCCTCAACAGATGAACTCTTACAAACTACATTTTTCTGTCCCTCGGCCATCTACAGTCCAATTAAAATATCTAATTGTACAACCATGAGTATCTACCTCTATATTAATCACAACAATAAATCATAAGTAATCATATGATCATGTTATGCACACAATACACAAATGCATCCATGTGAATTCTGGGGTTCATGTCTTAAGTGCTCCTCACCCAGGCAATCTAACAATATACTAGATGTAATAGAAGTCGATGTTTTTATGCATTCACAACAAACTTGTTTAACATAATTTAAAATCCAAATTTAGGCATTCATAACTCTAGTAACTAAATCGATTAACATGGAATATCATTCTACACGTCCAGTGATACCTCCTTCAGAAATTATTACTGTCCCCATACACACAAATAATCTGTAAGGAGTCCTCACTAGCATTCCATCCAAGCATTACCACTACGTGATCATTCATAATAATTGTGGCACTCCATATTACACCAACAAGTTCATTACTAATTCCTACATTATTATCTTCCATGCATACATGCTTTTATTCATTCACAATCAATGATTCAACAATCTATCATAAGGAACTATCAATCATCTTGTTGTTCATACAGGATACAAATTCTATCCTAACACGTTAGAAATCCATCTTAACAATCCACAAGAATCTTGACAGCAAGGGTTAGTTACTTCACACATCATGCCTATAACACTTATACGAGAACCTATTCTAATTTATCACGACATAATCTTGGAAATCTCATACCATTAATCATACACTCATCTTATGATTAATCATACAACCCAAAGTGAAATCTTAAAAGCAATATTCACCTATTCATTGAATCATTCAATCATGGCATATCTCATGGAGCATGAAGTATGGTTATTTACATATGGAATCCACTAGTCTCTAATCCTTGGAAATGGAGAGTTACAATCATAGTTTCGAAAATAGTACTTAGTGAATCACTGGTCTCTCTCTCTCTCTGGTGGTCCTTAACCCTCGATCTAAAGTTTAAAGATGAATGTATCTGCTTGCAGCTACATTAATCTCATCACTCTAGAAGGAAAGTTATTCGAATTAACAGGGTTCACTCACAGGGCCAGTACAAGATTCAAAGAAAGGACACTAAATCACCCAATCCACCTCCTCATTTCTACTAATCATGTAAATATGCAATTATTCAGACAGAAATCAAGGCACGTCATGACACAACAATCAACAGACAGTTCCTAGGTCCAATTTCTATGTTCTTTCTTCCTAACTTCAAATTTCTATGTGACAACTAAGTTCAATAGTCTCCTAAATTTATCACTTCGGTAAATCCTAAGCTCTGAAACCAATTTGTCACGCCCCGGATCTCGTGGCACAAATCCCTATGCGGGCGACACGGATCTCGGGGTGTGACCTTCGGGTTCCAACCCAGGAACACGGATCATCGGATCATAACTCCAATAATAAAAGTAATAAAGATCACTTTCATTAAAACTCAGAGTGCGAAAGCTAAATAAAACTTATTACATACTACTGACTTCAGAAGAGTCATAACCTCACTAAAATAAAAGAATTAAATAAAAGACTGAATCCTATTACATCCAAATCATCCGCGAAACATAAATGTATTGTTCAAACAGAAAAAAGGAAATTCAGCAACTAGCCCAAGTCCATCCTCATCCTATCTCAACCTACAACATAAAAAGTCGCGTGAGCTTGGATTACCCAGTAAGACCATATCTGTCATCCATCCTCATGGAAAATCACTAGTCAAACCAAATGAACAACAATATAGAATTACAGTACAATAAGAGTACTGGTCATATATAGAATTATGGATGATATGAAGTGTGCTATGAAATGAGGTGTCATACAGATGATCCTATATGATATGCTCAATCAAGGGAATGCAAGGATGATATGCAACATGACGTGTTGTACTAGGCTAATGTTCCTCGTTAAGTGACCCTCATGTAGCTTCACCGTAAAGAACCAATTCGGGACATAGGTCACCAGGAACAGCCGGATGCCCCTCTCTTCGTTCGGGGTAGCTAACCCATTGTACGAAGGCCACTACTTGCTGATTTTTGAGTGTAATTACTCGAGGTTTAGACAACCGTATAGGACTTCGCTGAATCCTACCCTTATTTAAATGGGACTTTCACCCATGGGTATAATTAACCCAACCAAGAAACCTCGCAAGGAAAACCCCATGCTCTCCTCCCGGGCTTACTTAACAATCCACATAGGCCTAGTATGCATGTGATTAATAACTTAAGACTCAAATGATAATTCCCATCAGAAGCTATCTACAAGCCCATACATGCGGATAATCTACTGGAAATCATCATAAGTTTCCTAACAGTGTACCAATCAAACCAAACAACTTCTATATCGTTAACTCTATCCGTCGCTGCCCAATTGACCGGACAAGCTAATCAATTCACCATTCTATTCGTCGTTGCCTGGTTGACCGGACAAGCTAATCATCCTTATATCAGTAGGAACTTTAGTGATAACACCCTTCAGAAGCTATCCGTGCACCGATACACACGAATAATCCACCGATGCCATCACGAGTATCCTTTCCACATATCCATACAAGTCAAACCCCAAACAACATCATTGGTCCATGATTCATATCATCAAACACATAGGGTTCACAACCCCAAGTCATGGTCAGGTCGGTAGGCTGGTTGGTGGTGTAAGGTGTGCCGTGGAACTCAAAGTTGGTTCCCCGCAAGTGGACCCAATCCCTTTGACTATCCTTTGACTTTAAAATACCATATCACATTAACTTGGCACAAACCCCCAACCAAACCACCTAAAATCCCACATCTGTACCCCTGTGATACCCCTGTCGGCAGCACGACCAGTACCTACCGGTGGGGTTAATCCAGTGTATTTTAACCCCCTGTTGACAGCGTGGTCGGTGTACCGGTACCTGCCAACGGGGTCATGTCTGTGTATTTTGGTCACTATTGGCAGGGTGACCGGTGTGTCGATGCTTGCCGACAGGCCTCGGGACAGCAGTCCCTGAATGGTTTGGAAATTCTCCAGAATGCTATGAAATCAAGTTTGATCAAATCCATGGCACATAAATCAAAGCTAATCAAGTAAATCATAACTCAAATTGACTAAAACACTTTAGATCATCATTTAACACATTTAAAGGATTAAATCAAGAATTTAATATCACACACGCACGGTGTAAAGCCACAGCACGAATCAAAAGAATAATCATAATATCATCAATTATCCAATATAATCGAATAAATTGTGCTTGCTTACATACGACATTCAAGTTACAATTTCATACGACAAATTCGAGATTGACCACATGATTCCATAAGAACTATACAGAAAATGAGGCTTACCATTATGGTTTAGATAATCGATTAGCAAACGCTTCCTCTTCCTTTCTCTCCTTCCTTTCTTCTTCTTCTTCTTCTTCTTCTTCTTCTTCTTCTTCTCCCTTGCCTTTTCTCTCTTTTCCAAATCTAGCTTCAGCCTCCCTTCTTTCTCTTTCTCTTATTCTCTTTTCTCAAAAACTCAAAACCCTAATCTTCCTTTCACAAAAACACTATTCACGTCCTACTATTAGCCCCTTTTTGTTAACCTCCCTAATTCACTTCCTAAACTTCTCATAACTTCCCATACACATACCTAATTGATAAGGTAGGCTTCCTTACTAAGATTCTCCCCAAAATCAAACTTCCACTAATAGAAACTTTCTTATTATTGATTTGAATTTTGAATCTAATGAACTTACTATACTACCCTTGTTCTTATTTATTGGGCCACACATCCAGGTCTGAACCAAGCCCATTAAACACAGTCCTAAGCCTAAATAAATAACTTAATTGCATTATATCACCACACTATCCATTAATTACAGTTTGACCCCATTTCTACACTTACATTAACACCTTGTCACCATCAATTCGAATTCAGATTCTGTTATAGTTAGTTAACTCTATTAAATAATTACACATTAATTATTATTATTAATTTTTGGATCCGGGTCACTACAAATACATACCCATATCGAAGGCTACCAACTCTCATAGCACCTTCTCAATAGTGTCCGTTCATTCTTGTTGATCATCATACCATTAATAGCACAAGCAATCACATTCACACATTAGGAGTAGTTCACATAGTAATCACACAATACACAATACAACACAATCACACAACAATCAATGCAATGCAATATATGCAGATGGATGCTATGAGCACACACAATCAAGAACACTACGAAAATATGATGCAATGCAAATGATGATATGAAATGAATGCAATGCAATCAAGAGGTATTAGGCCAAGCCTAACCAAGAATTCAATCCCACATTTCCTCTAGGAAACTCTGTCCCAGGAATGTGCTCAATCCATTTCTTTTAGGGAGTTTTGACCCAAGGTAGATAATGCCACATTCCTTTAGGGGAATAGGGGAATAACCTAGGTAGAAAAATCACATTCTTTTAGAAAAGCCACCATCCTTTCTCTTTTAGGGGAAAACCCTAGGTAGAAAATCCACCCTCACACAAACAAACAACGAGCTCATCTAGTCACTCTCAATATCATTATTCCAGTGAATGCATCTGGCGCCACTCGTCACACACCACAATTTATCATATACATCACAGTTCATGTTATTCATCTCAATTATATCACATTTCACAGTTCATAGGCTCACATGGGACCCACCCACATCATATTTTTCATTAATCCACATGCTTGGACATTTATTCATTCTAATATCACATATCATGCTTTCTAACATATTATAACACTCATTGAACCATATCAACACTCAATACATACTTTACCTAGTCATAGCATATTGAAAACTAAGGTAAGCAACTCATTTGTTGCACAACTTTTTACACATGCATTTTGCACAAACACCAAACACCACACACATCTTGATATCATTAAATCCAAGGAGTCCACCAAAATTTTCCTCATTTCGAGCTCGGTAGCTGGCTCGGCAACTACCGAGCTCCGGTAGATCATCCTAAGAGTTTGGGCTTCTCGGCAGATTGGCTTGGTAGCTATCGAGCTACTTGCTGAGAGCCTATTTTTGCCCAGATTGCACTATTTTCATAGGGCTTTGTGCTCAAACTTTTACCAACATTATTTCACACTTTTAAACATCCTAAAACATGGTTTTTCACACCAAATAATTAATCATCATCATAAGAACAAAACCTAAGATTCAGCTAGGATTTGCATGTGGAATTCAACCGAATGTTTCATGATTCAAGACAATAAATTTCACACCTTCATACTAAAGATCAAATCATCAAAAGCATAAATTATCACACAAAATAAACATTATTCATCACATGTCAACATACAAGTTTATGAGATCTAGATGCTTAGTCCTATAGACTCATTATAATCCTATCAAAACAAATACTGTAAGAACTCTGGAAAATCCCTACCTCATTGTCCTGCACATTTTGTTTCTTCTTCCACAGTTTCAGGGTGATCCTTCTTCTCTTCTTCTTTTTCCTCCTTTATCATCCTCAGCCCTTCCTTTATTTTTTCTTTCTCGTCTTCCTTTCTCATCCTTTTCATTGTTAGCCTCCATTTCTTCTTTCTGCAATACTGTTTTCTTCTCTTCTCCATTCTCTTTACCTTTTCTTCCTTTCCCCTTATTCTCCTCATTTATTTTCTCAAATATGGATTTTTCCACTTCTCTTCCTATTCCTCTCTACTTATTTGATTCTCCTTACCGTATGGTTTCTTTTCCCCCCTTTCTGCCGAATCCTTCACTTTCTCTCTTTATTTCAAATTCAAAGTTAAATTTGAATTTTCTTCTTGAGGTTGGATTAGGTCTTCTATCTTAATCATCTTACCTTGTTAATCCTAATCTTATTAGTTAAATATCCTACTACATTACTTTTACTAATTACCATGGTTAATTACTATCATTAATTTCCTTAACTTAAATAGGATCCTTCTTTAGTTGTTTATTGGGACACACGACTAGACCCATAATTAGGCCATAAAGCCCAACTAAATTAGTTCATTTTCTAGTTATTTCCCTATACTTTCTTAATTCACTCATTAGTCCCTGTATTTAAAGTGTCTTAACCCTTGCATCCTATTCTTCAATTTTCTAGTCTTAGGCTCTCTTGATGATTTCAAAGTACACTTATAACCTTTACTAATTAAGTTTACATTTCTAAGCAGACAATTTCTTCAGGTTCCAGGTCACTACATCAACTCATGCAAATATTCAAGGAAGAAATAAAGGATGAGGAGCAGTTGGCTGGAATTTCTCCAAATATCAATGCGTTTGTAACACTGGGGGTTGCTCCCAGAAGAAATGTAATCTCAGGAATAAATGAATGAGAAATTCCTTCACTGTTTACATCCATGACTTGCTTGAAAATGGTTTTAATACAATTACAAATGATAGTGTTTCAACCACTTCCCATTTACAAGCTCTTCCTGAGCATCCTCTTCAAAGGATGAAATCTTGTAATAACTAGAAGGATGAGCTTCAATGACCTTGAAGGGACCGTCCCATCGAGGTGTGAACTTAGGCTTGATAGTGTTGCTTCGTTCATCCCATGAAGCTTGCAAGACTAAGTCTCTAACTTGAAAATCTCGAGGGGATACTTACTTTTGATAAGTCTTCGAGATCACTTAATGATATTGCAAGTTGTTTTTCAAAGCACATTGTTGATTTTCGTCCAAGTCATCCAACTGATGCATTCGAATTGTGACCAAGTCATAAGAATCTTGATCAACCTCGGTTGCTTACAAAAGTCGAGCTGAGGTGACTTGCAACTCGACTAGGAAACAACATCTTCTCCATAGACTAAGGAGCAAGGAGTAGCCTTAGTAGCTCGATGCTTTGATACACTGTAACCCCAAGGCACATCAGGAAAGTGTTCATGCCATTGAGTAGGGTGATTGAATGTCATCTTGCTCAATAGTTTGATCAAAATCTTGTTCGTAGCTTCTGCATGTGCATTCCCTTGAGGATAATACTGAATTGAATTGCTATGAATAACAGCAAATCTGGCAAGCAACTCTCGAACTGGCATGTTTAGGAATAAGGAACCATTATCGGTATTGATCCTTCGAGGCACACCAAACTGGATGATGATGTTCTCTTTAATGAACTGAGTCACAACAACCCCAGTCTCCCTTCGAAGTGAAATGGCTTTCACCCACTTAGTAAAATACTTGGTGGCCACCAGGATTCAAGTATTCCCTCTCCTACTTTGGGGGTTGATCAGACTGATCAAATCCAACCCCTAAGTATGGAAAGGCTAGGGAGTGATAACAGACTACATACTTCGAGGATGCCGTTGTGAGATGTCTCCTTGAAGTTGACATCTCGAGCAGTTCTTGACATAATCAAATGCATCTTCCTCCATCGAAGATCAATAATAACCGATGGTGCAAAGCTGCTTGAATAACTTCTGCTTCCCTTGGTGAATCCCACACGAGTAAGAGTGCACCCCTCGAAGTACAACCATAGCTTCTTGAGGCATAACATACTTGAGCAGACGGTCATCGAAACTTACTCGAAATAAATCACCATTTTGAAAATTGAAACGGGTAGACCTCCTTCGAATTCGATGGGCCTCAAATGCGTTGCTAGGAAAAAATCCATCTCGCAGGAATTGAATGAAGGGATGCCTACAATATTCTTCCTCTGCAAACACAGGGCAAGCTTCCACAACATTAGGAATGTTCTGGCAATTGGCACACTCCCTTTGTAATTTTGCGGCATCGAGGGACATGGTGAGCCAATATACCCCGAACCTTTGCAAGCTTCGATATAAGGGGATTGAATCCAAATTTTCACAAGTCTTCTCGTGGATATCAGACAGGATTTGCTGGGTTTCATCACTCCCAACACATCGTAACAAAACACCATTCGAAGATTTGAAATACAAGCATGACTAACTTCAATAAAATTAGCCAACTTACGAATGGGAACCTCAGGGGATGAAGTAGGATGTCAAAGCTGGCATGGAATAGGATGTCTTCAGTCCAAAGAAGAGATATCCTCCTGCTTGACCACGGGGTCCATGGTAGCAGGAAGAGCCTTTCGAATAACTTCGACCTGCTATGAGTCCGAATCCATACCAAGTCTGCTCTCGAGGTTGGCAAAGATATCTGCTTGTTGGTTCTTTGCCTTCGGGATATGTATCAAGGCGCATTCAATAAACTTGGTCATCAAGGCTCAAATTGTTGTTCGATATGACATCAACTCTTGTTCCTTGACCAAGAAGTCCTCATTGACTTGAGAGATGATAAGCTTCAAGTCCCCATAACCTCTTAACCTTTGCATGCTCATATGCTTGGCCAACAATAGCTCAATCAGCAAAGTTTCATACTCGGCCCTGTTATTCGAAAACAAGAAGTCCAACCTAAAGGAAACATACAAGTGTTGTCCATCACCGGATATGAACTTGATGCCAGCCCACCTCCATCAGAGTTGGCTGACCCATCGAACTTCATGTGCCATTCTTGATCGTCAACTTAAGCGATCTCGAATTCATGCAATTCTTCCTTGTGGACTTTGGAAAAGGCAGCCAATTCTAATAGTTGCGACTACCGCCTAGCCTTTGATGCCTCGAGGTGATTCACATAGAATATCGAATTCTGATAGCTACAACAACCACTTCGTATCCCATTCAGTCAGCAATGACTGAGACAAAAGGTGTTTGATAAGATTTTCTCGAGTAATCAAAATTGTGGGATAATGCTACAACTTTCAAGTTACATGAGCAAGAGCAAGGCAAAACTTGTCTATTCAGGGATACTTTAACTCTGCTCTACACAAAAGTATACTAATATAATAGACAGGCTTCTCACATCGTTGATCATCTTCTTGAGCGAGCAATCCTCCGATAGCATCATTTGAAGTAGGTAGGTACATTCAAGGGGCTTCCCCAGCACCGGGGAAACCATGGTATGCGGATGCTTTAGAACACCTTTAGTGTTTTCGAAGGCCTGCTGGCACTTTGGAGATCAGACGAGCAACATCTTTTTAGAGCAAGACCTAGAATGGAG
>JAUPMG010079948.1:0-12884 GCA_031762675.1 Pachysandra terminalis | reverse complement strand
CGAGCTCTTATTTCGATTGGGGTTTTGTGAACTCTGATTTTGAAACGATCTTACATGCTGATTTAGTAAGATCGTCGTTAGGGTTTTGCGAGGTCTGATTTCAAAACGATCTTACATGTTGATTTAGTAAGATCATTGTATTTCGAAATGATCTTACATGTAAATCAGTTTACTCTCTTTGAGATGGGTTTACCCTCTTACATTCTGAATTTAGTAAGATTAAATACTTTGATTTACATGCTATTTCAAAATGAACTTACATGCTGGTTTACCCTCTTTGACATGGCATTTTTCTGAGCACATGGATTGTTTTTTGTAGCGCCTTTTAATTAATTATACCCTGTATTTTTTAATAGAGAGAAATTATAGCATCCATGAGGTCCTGATTCGCCTCGGTATATATTAATTTTTTTTGTGTCTTGTTCTAGGTCTGTATGAAATTCTCATTTTTCTCTTACATAAACTCGGTTGAATTGTCTTACTTATATTCAAACTTTGATTTACAATTGGTTCAGGATTGCTTTCGACCTCTAAAAATTTGCGATCATGTTTCATTGATGTGTTAATCACTCAGTTATTACGATCATGTTTGTTTGATAGATCGAAGAAAATCTATTAGGAAATACAACCTTCTTGCAATCATGGGTACACCATAATTGTGCTATAGGTGCATCTTTGTGTCTTCTGCTTTTATATTGATCACAAATTCTTTGATATAGTATTCAGAAGATTTGTATCCGCTGCTATTTCAATATTTTTAAGATGTAATAACATTACTTCAGACCTACTTTTCCTAGATGAATTTTTGAGTTCTTTTAATAATAATAGTAATCCTATATTTATTTGGTGGTTGTGTTCACCCTTGGGTCGGGTGGACCCTAGGTCAATCGAGTTGATATGAAGTCACCATCATCATTAGATTAATGGTGTGAATGGTCTCTTATGATTTATCAATTAACATTAAAATAGATCAAAAACTAAATTGAGCAGTGGTCTAACTAGAATCGGGCCAAGAGGTTTAGTTAAGAGAGTGAGAAGGTGTTAGGTACCCACTCTCCCCCGGTTCAACAGGTTACCAGGTTCACAAATATTTTGCCAATTTTAGAAAAAACCTAAAACATGCAAATAAAATAAAATAAACAATAAAAATAGGGTAAATTGCACTTAGATCTCCTCAGTTATCTTACACTGGCAGACAAACCCCTTGTGTTTTCTGAAATGGAAATGACATCCCCCGAGTTTTGAACTTAGTGGCAGAGACATCCTTTTGTTAAGTAATCGTTATAACCCATGCTGACATTAGCCAAAATAATTAATTATTAGACGATTTGCCCTTTAAAACACAAATTGACCTTTGCACTCTTCTTCTTAAAATTTTTGCCTTTTAAAACACAAAATGACCTTTGCACCATTCTTCTAAAAAATTTCAATACCAATTACCACCACCACACTACCACCACCACCACCACACTACCACCACCACCATCACCACCGCTACCCCCACCACCACCACCACCATAACCACAACCACCACCACCACTACCACAACCTCCACCACCACTACCACCATCACCCCACCACCACCATCGCCACCATCACAATTACCACCACCACCACCCTCACCCCACCCCACCACCCTTAGTGGTGGTGTGGTGGCGGTGGTGGTGGTGGTGGGTGGTGGTGGTGATGGGAGGGGGTGTCTCTGCAACTAAGTTCAAAACTTAGGAGGCGTCACTGCCATTTTAAAAAATGCAGGGGACTGTCTGCATTTATTAGATAATTAAGGGGGTCTTAAGTATAATTTACCCTTTTAAATAAATAGGTTAAGGGGAAGATAGTAATTGCGCTATTTCTGTCAACGCCATCTATCTAAAATCTTTGACTGGGGGTGTCATTTCCATTTCAGAAAACAAAGGGGGTTTGTCTGCCAGTGTTAGATAACTGAGGGGGTCTAAGTACAATTTACCCATAAACAATATCAAAATACTTTAAAATCCTAAAATACCTGAAAACCTGCAAAAAAAATAACTAAGACCACACACCTGCAGATTTGTTTTTTTTGAATAACCTAAAAATAATAAAAAAATATATAAAAACTTTAAAGGTGGAGTTTTCAGAGCAGTTTTGGGTTTTCCCATGCTTCGGTCGGTTGTCGGTTGATTTAGCATGCAACCGACACATATTCTTGGTTTTGGTTGGTCTCGGGTTAGGAGAGTTATAGCATGTCGGTCGACCGACACTCAACCCACCTCTGTGAAAAATATTTTTGGTTAGTGGTTAGACAACCGAGAAACTTCGGTTTACCGAAAGGTCAACCGATGCCTGTCGGCTGAGTTGTCAGCTAGGTCGGGGGTCAACTGAGACTTTATAAAGTTGTTTGATTGTTATACAATTTTACTAGCATCTCTAAAATATCTAATTGAGATTGTTTGTGGTGTTAGAATTTGATTTTGATACATATATTGCATAGATTGCCTATTGCGAAGACTTTTGCTATGGTTTCTTAACAGATGTATTTTTTATTTTGGTCTTAATTCATCTAAGGCATATTATGTTCATAGTTTACATGTTATATTGCACATGTTCATATACAAAATTGATTGCTTAGCTAATTTCACAATACACTTTGCAAAGCATATACCCATGGAGCATTTAGAGCTTGATTGAGTCTAATGCATTGACTTGACCCCATAATTCTATATTTCTGGAAATTATGGACATAACCGAGAGATATTGTAATGTGGAGATTACATCTCGAATAGACCGGGGTTGGATCGTATGTGGGACATACCCTATTCGAATGCCAAATAGCATGTATATTTCATTTCATCTGATTGTGCTTGAATCACACGTGGTGATTATATATATTATTGCATGAGCATGCATTGTATTCATTAATAATTGAACCAGCATATCATATTGCATTGCACATCACTTCATATATTTAATTGCATATACTAATATTCTATTTTTGTCTATGGGAATACTAATGGATAGTGGATTTATCCCTAATTCATTCTTAAATATTGTTTTGATTTGTTTACTTACAAGCTAAGTGTAGCTTACGCTTTCAAGGAAACATATTTTAGGATCTATAAATGGAGAACTGTCACGAACCAAATCTAGAGATCTCATTGGAATCCCCAAATCTAGTTTGCAACTCTCACCCCATAAGCAGATGGGAGTGGATAAACAATATGTAGCCAAAATCATTAAAATTAAGAAGGGTGTTATATAAGATTAAGTATAGAAAAATAGTGTTATAAAGATAACATCCATCACATAACATCCTTCCAACAGAAAACAACGGAAAGTAAAATAAAACTTGTCTCGTGCTTTAAATCAAATCTCTATTAACTAACCTATCTAACTAAGTACTGAATTTACAAACCCTACTACAAGATCTAATAAAATCATTGAATAAAACCCTACTAATGACTAATATCTTCATAGCATCCTTGTTCTCCACCTTGGTCTTCATGGTCTATGTGTCTATCATCTATAGGTCCTAAAATATATTGTGCTCGAAAGCGTCAGCTACACTTAGCTTAGTAAGTAAACGAGTCTAACAAGGTTTATAATTGAAGTAGGGCCAAGGCTAGTCTTTAATGGTAATCCGTATACATAATGATGAGAAATTCATGAGATATGTGTCAATATGCAAGTATAACATGTGCCGAAAGTGTAATTATAAATGAGATATATACAAGACATATAATCTAATGCATTGTGAGTAATTAGCATGAAGTAATATGATATAACATGCAATATGATGTATAGTATTCGTCTAATGTATGTTTCACACCCGATCAAACCCCTGGCTAAACAAGATGAATATCATCCCCCGAATACACGCCCAGAATAGGGGTTTATTCCATCTGTGTATCATAGTTTCTAGGACTTGAGACCTAGAGGTCCCAATTTCCTCACTTTATTTTCGATCATGGGAAAAAAATCCCAAGGCTTCACCAAAGTGAAATGTTCCTTATGAGTCATATATAAACAGATCTACTAACAGATTTTCACTCGGTCATCCAATATAACAAGACGGGGATTCGTCTCGCAAGACAATAATCAAAATAGGTATATTGGGATAGTGACTCCCTCAACTCCAAAAATAAATGCAATCTCTTCACCCATTATGATTTTCAGATCATAATACTCTCGTGATTTTCATGATTTCCAGCAATATGGATTCATGTCAAGGGTAAGGTATTCAGACGCAATCTAAGGTCATGAAGCCAAAAGGTCTAATGCTGTGCAAGTAAGAATGTGCGCATTAACTAAGCATAGAAATCATGTGTACAATGTGTAATATACTTAACTAGCATGTTGGATATGTTAAAAACACATAATAACAAGCATATCAAAATATCATTTTCCAACCATCATAAAAAAGCGTCCAAATAGGGTATGAGTATTTGAAACATGCATAATTAAGCATAACTAATATCAGAATTGGTCTAGTGAGATCAAAATACACATGTTCACAAAAATTCAATCAAGTTGGACCAAGTTGGGCAGTTTCAGCGTGTAGTGTGGTCGCCGAAACGTTCTCGGCGTACTGTCGGCGTGCTGAGGGTTCTGTTATGGGATTTCAAAATTTCTGGGTTCGGTTCATAAAAGATGTCTCGGCGTACCGAGAGTACGCCGAGAATATGTTCGGTGTAATTTCTAGGGGCTTTAAAAATTGTTTGTTACACTTGGTGTACTCTCGGTACGCCGAGATAGGTCTCGGTGTAATTTCCAGGGACTAAAAATATGAAAAAGGGCGCTCGGCGTATTCTCGGTGTGTCGAGGATTCGTCGAGGGTACTTCTAGGCAGGTTTGGCGAGGTCTCAGTGCGTCGAGCATTCGTCGAAACTCGCATTCTGGGCAGTTTTTCCAGAATTTTGGTGTTTCTACAACTCTAATCAAATTTCTTCCTTAAGTAATCTTCCTTTATCTTGGATTCCGCACAAAACCCAATAATAATATATAGTAAAACATAAGTAAATAAATAAATAGCTAATTACCTTGACACCTTTGAAAACTAGTATAGATTTTGAAAACTTATTTCATATTATTAAAAAATAAACTTGAAACTCTACTTAAATCATAAAATAAGTTAAATTCGAATACTTACCTTGATGTTGTTGGTTTGGAGTAGAGAATTCACCTATGCTCTTCTTCCTCTTCTTCTTTCCTCCAAGGAAATTGTGATTTTCGAAATTCAGCAAGGCCTCTTACTTATATGATTACAGTAAACTTCATAGTTCTATTAATATTAATAGTTGAGTTTTAATCCTGTCCCTTTATTGTGATGTATTAGTTTCTAAGCCATTAGATGAAATTCCCAGCTCTCCTAGTTTCACTATGTCTCTAGTTTGATTATTTGAATTCTAGTGGGTTTCTAACTCCTATAGAAATTTCTAGTTAGTATTTTAAATCTAAGCCATTGATTGGAGTATAATATCTCCTGCAAGATCTAAACCATTCATTCTAACTTAAGAGGTTTTGATTGTGTGTGTTGTATTTAGTTTCTTAACTGTGCAACCCACCAATCACAATCAGTCAAAAGTCAAATAATATGGCAATTTACTAAAATTTCAATTTAACCCCTAATTTTTTAGTATTTACACCTAAGTCCTAGATTTGGTTATTACAAGAACAATAGGACTATAATGATCAAGATGGAGGACAAGAATACACTGAAGATATTAGTTATAATGAGAGCATTTATAGATGACTGTAGTAGATTTTGTAGTAGGATTTATTAGCCTTTATGTTTTAATTTGATTTTATCATTAGTTAGGATCAGATTTGAGTAGTTGGTAGGATTTTGATTGAAGCATGAGACTAGGAGTAATTTATTTCCGTTGTTTGTGTAATAGAATATTTTTAAGATATTGTAATTCCATATTTTTATAATTATCTTAATGTGTTTAATGAATTTTGCAATGTATTGACTACAACTTCCATCTGGAATGGGGTGAGAGTAACTATTTCAAATCTTTAGGGACTCCATTGTGATCTCTAGGTTTGGGATGTGACAATTACGATCTCTTTATGGCCTATCTTGCACCGTGGACCCTCATCTTCGACGGGTCACGAACGGAGCAGTCGGCCAGAGCTAGAATGATCGTCATATCCCCAACAGGGAAAAGGAAAGAACATGCATTCCAGTTAGACTACCCAAGTACTAACAACCAAGGTTAATATGAGGACCTCATTATCTGTCTAGAGATCTTGGCTGAACTAGGGGCCAGAAATATGAAAGTGAGGAGATTCACAGTTGGTCATAAATCAGTTGACAGGAAAATACAAGTGCTTGAGTTGGCAACTGGCACCTTTTTATGACGTAGCCAATCAAATTGATTAATGATTTTGACAAGGTTGCATTATAGTATTGCATTCGGCCAAGGAAAACGGAGGCCAACAAAATGACCCACATAGTTTATGGCTTGATCATAGCTGAAGGTGTTACTTCTAGGATGATAAGTGTTAAAAAACGGTCCCTTTCATCTGTGGCAAGAAGGACCGAAGAGTTAGAGATATTCATGCTTTAACTTCAAGAAGACAATTGAAGATTCTCGATCGTCAACTATCTCAGAAGTCCCAATTGCAGGATTGAGAGGAAAATTTGGGCCCTATCTACAAGTTACGTACTATACGATGATGGGCTATATAGAAAGGGCGTTTGCAAAACTCTATTAAGGTGTCTCGGCCAGGCTGGAGCCAGACTCATCATGTCTGAAGTCCATGAAGGGATTTTCGGGTCACATCAAGAAGGAATCAAAATGAGATGGCTTATCAGGAGGCATGGCCACTTTTTGCCAGCCATCTTGAATGATTGTGTAAATTATGCAAAGAGATGCGAGCCATGTCAGAAACACAGATCAGTCCAACATGCGCCGGTCGCCGAGATTTCTCCTATAGTAAAGTCGTGGCCGTTCCAGGGATGGACTATGGATTTGATCGGAAAGGTCAATCCTATCTCGTCGAAGATGCATGGGTTCATCATAGTTGTGACCGATTATTTCACTAAGTGGGTGGAGACACAACCGATATGACGATGTGATTGAATTCATTGAAGAATTGATCATATATAGATTTGGGATACCAGAAACAATAACGGCCAATATGGGGAGTGTCTTCACATGAGGGCAAGTATCCCAGTTCGCAAAGGAATACAGATTCGAGATCTTGAATTCAACCTCTTACTACTCACAAGCAAATGGTCAAGCGGAAGCAACTAATAAGGTTGTAGTGACCCTAACCCGAAAATTAATATAATAAATTAATTTGGGATTGTCAATATGAATTAAATAAGCATAATTGGAAATCCAATTTTTACTTCTTTTTTTTTTTGAAGGTAAGGTTAAGATTGTATTAAAGAAAGATAGATGTTTAAATGCAAGAGGGGCCGAGATTATCCATATAAGGGTGAGACCCTGGATACAAATATCACCAAAGAGAAAGTGAAAAAAAATATTACATATCAAAAAATCAAGGGAGGGAGCATGCAGTAGGAACTAAACAAAGGTGGCCTGAATCTTTCATCTGGTCATGAGTGTTCTGTTTTGAGGTGTATCTGGAATTAAGCAGTCCTTTGTAGGAATGGAAAATCTGATGTCATCCAAAATGCATTTGATGATGTGATCTTGGTCATTGCACTGAGATTTGAAAATTCTGTAGTTTCTTTCTCTCCAAATGTGGTATATGGTTGCACTAAAACTTAGGCAAAGTAATCTAGTTTTGATGTCCTGGTCGCATCAGTGGAATGTACACCAAACAACTTCTTCAAATCAAGGAAGAGGAGATCTGTTTATACCAGAGAGGAGGAGGATGCTGCTCCAAACCCAAGAGGAGAGAGGGCAAGCAAAGAGGATGTGTTCAATGGATTCATTTGAGGATCTGCAGAAAGAACAACAAGAGGAAGATATGATCCCCATTTTCTGGAGATTGTCTTGAATGCCTCTAATTGATAAAAGAACTTAAATTAGTTAAACTAAGAGTGATCATAATCTTTAGATTAACTTTATAAGATAAGCGGTACTGTTTTAATTGAATATAGGAACTGATTATAAAGATAATATATGTTTTGATAGATATAGTACATGTTTGGGGTAAGATTATAATTAAGAGAAATATATGGGAGTGTTTTGTAAATTAAATGAATTTAAGTTAGGCTTGACGAGATCTAGTTGTGTGGCCCATTTGATAATAATAGGGTCAAGTAGTAAAATTAAGTTAGACTTGATTTAGGGATGTATATGTTAATAATGGAAGATAGTGGGGTCACTTATGTAAATTCATATTTTTAAGGGAATTAGGGCTTGGGCCCAACGCGTGGATTAGTGTGCACGTGGGCTGGTCGTATGGCCCAAGAAAGGAAGGTTAGACTTGTCTTTTCCTATTATTTTGAATTTCCAGCAGTTAAAGAGATAGAGGGAAAATCTCCCTAACTACTACTACCCTTCTAAATAGGATACGTGGGATTGTGGGAAAGTTTCCCACTACCACATTCCTTTACCTTGTATCACACGACGAAAAGAGAGAGAGGAAAATAGAAGGTTTTCTGGTTTGGCTGAAGAAGGAAAAATGAGAAAGAAGAAAAGGAGAAGTGGAAGAAAGGCAAAGGAATGAGAAGGCTAGAGAAAGTGGCGATTTTCCTTGCTAGAGTTGCAGAAAAAGGACTTGGAAAAGAGGTAGGGATCTTCCATAGTTTCTACGGTAGATATTTTTGTAGGATTATGATAACTCCTTAGAATGAGCATCTAAATGTCTTATTTCGCAGGAAGAATGTGTGTTTGAACCATGTTTGTATTGATCTATGTATTTGAGATGATAACATAATTATGTGACTTTTGACTCATGAGATTGTGTTGGATATTGCATGTGAATCCATGTTTAGATTTTAGGTATTGTGTATAACATGTTGGGTTGATGAATGGTAGTGTAATCTATGATTTTGTTTGAGAAATATGTGAGATTAAGGTTGTGTGAAGTTGGGCACGAAGCCCTATAAAAATCTGTAAACTTTGGATTGAGAAAGACCCTCGGTAAGTGCCGAGCCCACCTGCCGAACACCCCAAACTCTCTGCCTTTCCTGTCGAGATTCGCTAGCTGTTGTGCCTACCTACCGAGCTCCTCGGTCCCACTGAGCCACCTGCCGAGCTCCCCCTTGTCTCAAATTTTGTGGACATCTTGGTTTTGGTATTATTGAGTTGCATTGTGTGCAAAATATGTGTGTTAAGATTTTGTGCAACAAAAGGTACTACTTACACAGTTTACTGTATGCTATGACCATATATGGTATGTTATGATGTTTGATGAGATCTCCAGAGAGTTATAACATGTTATAAGTATGTTGTATGATGTTAGAATGAGTGAAAGTCAAAGCATGTGAGTTTGTTGAAATGTGGTATGTGGGTCCTATATGAGCCCTGTGAATTGTGATGTGTTTGAGAGTGATGCTAGATGCATTTACTGGTAATGTATGTTTTGAGAGTGATTCTAGATGAGTTCATTGTGTGATTGTGTGGGGGTGACTTTCTACTATGAGAATTTTCCCCAAAAAGGAAAGATGGTGGATTTGTTACCTTGGGTATTATCCCTTAAAAGGAAATGGAAAAGAGGGTGGCTTTCTACTATGAGAATTATCTCCAAAAAGGAAAGATGGTAGCATTTTCTACCTTGGGTTAGAATCGCCTAAAAGAAAATGATAATGAGATTTCGGTACTCTTTAAATAAGAGGGACCATGATATGACTGATTGAGCACATTCCTGTGACAAAGTTTCTTAGAGGAGACGTGGAATTGATTCCACGGTTAGGCTTGGCCTAACACCCTCTGCACTCATTTCATCATCTTATCTCATCATAAGTCTTGCATCATACTTCATATTGCATTGTATTCTTGTTTGTGTGTGTTGTTTCATCATCTGTGTGCTTATGGTATTCATCTACATGAATTGCATTAATTGTGGTATGATGTGTGATTGTGGATTGATTGTGGTGTACTTCGTGATTGTAGATTGAATTATGGTATAATGTGTGATTGCTACTTGAGTTATAGTGTGATCTGTGGTTTGTGATTGATTTGTTGTAAGTGAATTGTATGGTAAGTGAAAAGGAGGAATATTATTGTATAAAAGGAACCATGAGATTTGGTGGCCTTGTGAGATGATATGTGTCATGATAGAGTTCATTAGGACAGGAGTATATTCAGGATGTGTTTGTGTATGTATAGAGTTCATGAGGACATTTATTTTTGAATGAGTTGAGCATGATTATAATCGTAATAGTGTGTAAGTGAGTAGAATGACATGACAATGAGATGAATTATGATTTGTGGGGTTTATGTTGTGGTTGTAATTATAATTAAATGACTATAATGATATGATAGGCATTTGGATTGATAATGAGCAAATAACATGATATTGATTTCATAACTGTGATAATAACATGACTAAGATTATAAGTGTTGGTATGACTTGCATGAATTTACATGATTTATTATATGCTTATGAAAATAGCTATTGTACTTGCTTTGCATTTTTTTTATTGAGCCTCCAAGCTCACCCTTATGTTGAAACAGATGGACCCCTAGAGAGGTGATGAAAACCAAGACTGGAGACACTAGCAGGATGTGAATAAGACTATCGTAATTTTAAGAATTATGAATTGCTATTTGAATTTACAAATTCATTAGTTTCTGCTTTGGCATTTAGTGGGCTGGAATAATGTAATCATTGATTTGGTTGGATTTTATTTACGGTTATTGAATATAGTTAAAGGTTTTGTTTAAATTTCGTAAGAATTCTGCTGATTTTAGTTAAGTTCTGTTGAACCATGAGTTGGTTGTTTTGGTTTGGCTGCATCCGTGATTTGGATCCAAAGGTCATTTCCTTGGAAATCCTTGAGATTAAATATCTCTGATTTGGGGCGTGACAAAGGTTTTGAAGAATGTCCTAAGGAAGATGATTGAGGAAAAGCCTTGGTCGTGGCATAAACGGTTATTAGAAGTGGTCTAGACGTATCGTACATCTTACAAGACAAGCATAGGGGCCATGACGTTCGCTTTGACATACAGACTCGATGTAGTCCTCCTATTAGAGGTAATGATCCCATCACCCAGAGTAGCATTTCAACACAAATTCACCCCGGCCAAATTCACAAGGGCAATAATCGCTGAACTGGAAGATCTAGATGATGGACGAATTAGAGCATTAGACGCTCTACAGGCCTAGAAGTAGAAAGTGGCCCATACTTACAAATAGAGGGTGAAGCACAAGTCCTTTGCAGACTGGGACTTTGTATGGAAGACCATTTTACCAATAGGGATCAAGAATCCTGTCTGTGGCAAATGGTCGCCAAACTGGGAAGGACCATTCAAAGTCCAACAGGTCCTACAAGGAGGATCTTATGTTGTTGCGGAATTGACAGATCAACAGAGAAAAAGAACAATAAATGGTCGGTACTTAAAGAAATATTACCTTATCATGTGGGATGCTCCATTTCAGGTGACCTTGTAAATGGTTTGTTGAAAAGTACAATGATTTCAAAGAAATACCATAGGAAAAATGTCCTAAAGTCCGTATTACATATGGATATCAGTACAAAAAACAACCCAAATGGCCTAAGGGCCATCTTCAACAATACCACATGGCTTTATTGGCCGAAGAATGGCCGCTTATGTTCTTCCTGTAAGCGAAAACCTCCGATCTCCAAGGAACGACCTATGGATGGACAACTAAATCGGCCAGCGGCCGAGACGAGCTAATGCCCCCTCGTCCTTCAAGAATCCTCACCATCTTCGAAGAAAATGGACATTTTGTCTGGCTAGGGCAGTAACGTCTAGGGCGGTTAGAATCATAGTACCCCAAGAGAGGTGAAAATAGATGCTTAAAATGGAGGAAAGGGAAAGGCAAGGTAATAAAGGCTCAAGGTAAAGCTTGGATGAAAAAAAAATTGAAATAGCCAAAGAAGCGAGTTGACCGGCTACTATATCTTTTTCAAAGATACGGAGCGTGTGAAGATCATTAATTACCTCCCTTGCGTCTCTTCAAAATTGACAGAAGATTAAGAGATGCAAAGGAAGGTAGGGGCATTGTTACGGTGTATATACGCACATCTTCACCGGCTAATGACAACATGACACTTGGTACTCAAGGATGCCAAACGTGTGGCAAGAAGGATCGAAGGCTGAAATTGAACGTAGAGAATACCTAGAGGGTGGGTGTGAATAGGTTTTACTCCGGTATGCAGAATTTTAGGGTCCAATTTAAAACCCACTAGATTATGCTAAGTGTTTTAACAATTACGGGGAAATTTAAAACAATAGCTCACATATGATGATTGCAATGCATACAAATATATGGAAATTAAATGTGCCAACAAACCATTCAAACACATGCGATTTATAATGGTTCGTCACCTCAGCCTAATCCACTCCCTTGAGATACCACCCGCGGGCCTCAAGGATTTCACTATGGACGGTTGTGTTCACTAAGACTAACCTCCAAATCGTATTGGAGAATTTATTGGCATTCTCCAAGCCTAAAAGAGGTTTCAATGGCTCATCTATAAACCAGCTCGAGGTTTCTCGGCTAACCTCCAACCACGTTACCGTTTTTAACCTAAATTAAAAACAATAACGGATTGCTACATATGATTGTACCAAATCGAAGGCCGTTCGGTGGTGTGAGTGCGAATCCCCATCTTCTCACTCACGATCCTTGATCCTTTCCGCTTTGGATGTCGTCGTTGACGCTTGATGGAGATGAGGGCCTTACACCCCGAGATGTGTGTGTGTGTAACATCCCGATCCCAGATCCCAGACTAAGAGGGAGATTAGAGGTCTAATTAGCCTAACTAATTAGACTTGACCTCACTTATGACT
>JAUPMG010079938.1:0-12884 GCA_031762675.1 Pachysandra terminalis | reverse complement strand
TCCCGAAGGTCATACCTCGTGATCCGTGCCATCCCACCTTGGGATCTGAGTCACCGGGATCCGGGGCGTGACAGTTAAGGACCTATTTGGTCTGCACAACTTGGGTTTTCACTTTATTGGTGATCTAACCCAAGTCTCAAGGTATCACCACCTAATTCTAAGTCTGGGTTTCTCTCTCATCATGTTCTACCCTCCTCTGGGTCAAACTCACTAGTCCAACTTCTCTCATCTAGCAAATGACCAAAATACCCTTTCTAGATTTCCAAAATTTTTCGGGCCGTCACATGATCAGCCCTACACCTGCTTGAATGACTCCAAGATTCTGTAAGAATCACCTCAACCATATGGCCTCCTAGACTGTTGCACAACAAGCTATGTACTCTAACTCCGTAGTGGACAATGTGACAAAGACTTGCTTCTTGCTACTCCAAGAGATTGCCCCGCCACTAGTAAGATTTTGTATCCTGACATCGACTGTCGATCATCTATATCACCTGCCCATTCCACATTGCAGTAGCCTCGTTGCTATAAATACGCTCATTGAAAGCAAAGCATATAATTTTCTATCCCACATAAGTATCAAAGAATACGTTTCGATACCTTCCAATGAGTTTTCCATGGGTTACTCTGGTAACAAGTGATTAAGCCAACCGCTATATTAGGTCGAGTACACATCATAGCATACATCAGACTATCTATAGCACTAGCATAGGAAACACGAACCATCTGTTCCTTCTCTTCCACTGCCTTTAGACAAAGACCAAGATTCAATGAAATACCTTTCTCGACATGAGTGCCAATGGGTTTGGCATCGTGCATTCTAAAACTTTCAATTACCTTCCTTATGTAAGTCTCCTGGGACAAACAAATGATCCTCTTAACGCAATTCTTATGAATCTTAACATCTAGCATGTAATTTGCCTCACCCATATCCTTCATCTCAAAATGGAAGGAAAGCCACTCATTAGTGGTGATGATAACGCCTCCCTGTATGAACCATGCTCATCATTATCAAGTGTGGTAGTCATGAGCGACTCACCCTCAATCATAAAATTATGAAGAGGAATCTGTCAATGACTACTCCTACGCGTGGGATTTTTGGAATCCATATCCTCTGGGACACTCCCACTAGGTGATGATCCACTCCCAATGTCCACATCATCTGTAGAATCTGTACGATCATATTGAGAATTGGCATTCTCATTGGTGTTTGGATATGGAGTGATTGTCGCTGATATTAACTACGGCCCATTCATCTCAAAGAGCTCTAGATTCATCCCTAATATCTTCCTTCTTGGGAAATCGTCCTTGATAAAATCTACATTACGTGACTCAATCTGTGTTAGGCCCCCATTTGTCTGTTCATGAATAAAGACGTAGCCCTTAGAGTGCTCTAGGTATCTAACAAAGATGCACTTAGCGGCTCACTTGTCTAGCTTCCATCTCTGGTGGGAAGGCACATGAATATAACCTATTGACCCCCATGGACTAATATGAGTTACGTTAGGGGATCTGCCTATCCATAACTGGTATGGTGTGCTTGGAATTGAATTTTTAGGGACACGGTTCAAGATGTAGGCCGCAGTCATCAATGCATCTCCCGAAAAGCTAATGGGTATGGATACATGTGTCATCATCGACCTCGCCATGTCTAACAATGTACGATTCCTTCTCTCTATGACACCATTATGTTGAGGTGTGCTTGGGATCGTCAATTTCCTACGGATTCCCTTTTCTTCACATAACTCTAAAAACATATTAAATAAATACTCGCGTCCTATATCGATACAAAGACACTTCATGTGTCGATCCAACTGGTTCTCAACTTCAGCCACAAAGCATTAAAAGCAATCTAACGCTTCTAATTTGTGGGAAGTCAAGTACACATAACTGTATCGCATGTAATCATCAATGAATGTGATGAAATAAGACTCTCTGTAGCGGGTCCTAACATTCATTGGTCCACATATGTCAGAATGGACTAGCTCTAAAGGTGCAGTTGCTATCACTACCTTACCAAATGGTTTTCTACATGACTTACTGGCCAAACAATGCTCACAAACGGGTAACTGAACCTTGGCAAGCGATCCTAGTAGACTTACTCGAGCCAATCGGTTCATCCTCTCTAGCCCAATGTGGCCTAGTCTATCATGCCATCTCAATGAATCAAAAATAATAAAATTAATAACATCATCATTATTGGAAGTCAAATAAGAAACCAAATTTGCATCATTTGTATTATCAATTTCAATTTTAAATAGCCCATCAAAAACAAATCCCCTACCATATAAAACTGAATCTAAAGAAATGGAAAAACAGTGTCTACTGTAAATAATAGAAAACCCTAGTCTAAGTAACGTTACTACTTATACAAGACTACGATGAATAACGAGTGCATAAAATACGTTATGAAGCATTAGTGTGTGGGTCTCTCACGTCTTCAGTAGGTACGTGCCAACTCCTAACATACCCACGCTGGTATTGTTCCCCATGTATACTTTCTGACTCCCAGCTGCTATTCATCTATAATCTACGAACCCATAGCTCTTTGGCTATGTGTCTACTCGCTTCGGAATCTACAAACCAATCAGAACTAGAATGATAAAACAAGATAGAAGTGCATACTATGCAACATAAGCTAGAGATTGGGCCAATTCGTACCTACTTCTACTCAGTGAAATCAAGAGCAAAGTTTCTGAACTTATCACAGTCGTAGCAGATCACTTTGGACATGTCTTTCTTTCCTCTACGCTTCCCTTTAGGGTGCTTGGTACCTTTGTCTGTCTTGGATGCTTTCTCTACCGTTTCCTCCTGTTAGGGTGCCTTATCCTTGTTCTTGTGCCTAGACCTAGATGTCTTGCGCCTTGTTATTTCAGCTAAGAGTGCAGTGTTGTTAAACATTTCGGTTTGATGCTCTACCTCAAGTTCAAGATAACGTGCCAAATTGGTGAACGTTTTCATGTTGTCATTGTGCGTCATGGTGAGCTTTATGTGCTCCCATAAGTCAGGTAGGGATCTCAAAACAGTGAGAATCTGTTGCCCATCAATCAATATGCTCTCATAGGCTTTCAGATCATGTATCATAGACGACATTTCCTAAGATGCTCAACCATGCTCACCTTGGGATCCATCTTGCGGGTCTCAAACTTCATCGTCAGTGCACGCAATCTGGTAGCCGAGGTACTAGAGAACACGAATTTCAATGCATTCCACATCTCAAGTGCAGTCTTATAGGCCTCGAATTCGCCAATTAGATCATTGTGCATGCTGCTCAACATAGTAAAATGTGTACAACGATACTTCTTGGCCCAAGCTTGACAGGCTCCATGTCTCTACGATGGTTGGAAATGGTCCCCTCCTTAGGGTAGGCTAGGCTATGTAATAAAGTCTCTAGGGCCTCAGACTCATCAAAGAGATATTGGATCTTCCTATGCCATATGTCATAATTCTTACCATCCAATTTCTTCCATTTGTTCAAGTTAGATACTATACGCTTAGCTGCCATATCCCTACAATTAAATTATAAATTCAATTAACAACTCATATACACATAAATAATTGAATTTGCATCATTATCTAGGACTAAACAATAATATTAATCTTTTATTTATCAGATCCAAAATACACTAGACCATAGGTTGTAATGCATAATCATCACTAATACAATAAAATTTTAATACTACTTTTAATCCCTCACATGAAAAACCCATCTAGGATATTAAATAATCTCAACTAGGATTTTATTCACATGCTAATCTCATATATAAGCATGCAAATAACATAATTAAATCATGCCACAGTACTCTAACATGTCATATACAAGGGCAAAAATTTAATTGGAATTAAAAAAAATTAATTCTAAATTTTTTGGGTCCTTCGGTTAACCGAAGGGTCCTTTTCGGTCGACCGAGGAAGGTTCGGTTGGTCGACTGCCCACTCCTCAAGGTAGGTTAGGCTATGTGATACAGTCTTTAGGGCTTCAGACTCATCAAGGATATAATATTAGATCTTCCTATGCCATATGCCATAGTTCGTACCATCCAATTTCTCTCCCTTGTTCAAGTCAACTACTATACTCTTAGTGGCCATATCACTAAAATTAAATTACAAATTTAATTAATATCTCATATACACATACATAATTGATTTTGCATCATTATGTAAGACTAAGCAATCATATTAATATTTTATTTATCAGATCAAAAACACACTAGACCATTGGTCGTAATGCATAATAATCACCAATATACTAAAATTGTATTAATACTTTTAATCCCTAATATGCAAAACCCATCTAGGAAATTAAATAATCTCAACTAGGATTTTATTCACATTATAATCTCATATATAAACATGAAAATAACTTAATTAAATCATGCAATAGTACTCTAAGATGTCATATAAAAAGGTTCAAATTTAATTGAAATTAAAACAAATTAGTTCTAAATTTTCTATGTCCTTCGGTAAATCAAAGGGTACCTCTTCGATCAACCGATGAGGGTTTGGTTGATCCTTTGACCAACCAAAAACACTTTTGTTCAAATTACAGTAAGCTTCTCTATGTAATTCTGGGTTCCTCGATTAACCGAGGGGTTCCTTTAGTTAACCGAGGAGAGATGCAGTTGGTATTTCGACCAACCGAAGCCTTTTCGGCTTGAATTACAATAACTCGTGTTGCACTATTCTGTCGTTCCTTGATTAACCGAGGGATTCCTTCAGTTAACCAAGGAGGGCTTTAGTTAGTCCTTCGATCAACCGAAGCCTCTTCGGTTATAAATCCAATAGCCTACTTCATTTTTATGTTCTGGGTTTGTTCGGTTAACCGAACAGCCTCTTCGGTTCACCAAAGTCCCTTCGACCGATAGAGAATCCCCTTCGAGTGACTGAAGGGTAGCTCTACTAGTCTTCAGTTGGTGTTTGGACTGCCTAACGATTGCTTCGATTAACCTAATAGTCCAGTTCAGCTAACCGAATCCGGCGAATCTGGGTTTTTTAAATCTGATTCTTAATCCAATTAAAACCTACTCTTAATCTCTTTTATCCATATTTTTTTGTGTTATAAAAATTAATAATAAGCATCCCTGAACAATGATGATCTCAATGTATAGTTGCAAAGCCGATCCTCTCATGATCATCGATGCAACTATGCATTGTATGGGCCATTTTTTGTAAAACAACAACTAGTTTTCTTCTTAGATAAGGTTTCTCAACATACATCAATCCAACGAAGATGAATCACAGTGGCTCTGATACCAATGAATATTTTAAACGAACATGATCACGTACCTCGATGCACACGAACCCGGATCTGTAGCGGAAGATATCTATCGAACCGAAAAATGTCCCACGTTGGTATATGTGATTACTAGAACCACACACATAAGTCCACACAAAAAATGACCAGATCTCAATATCAAAATCTAATAGCAATTCAGATCTCTAATGGGGGAAGAAGAGATGAAACGAGAGAGAGAGAGAGAGAGAGAGAGAGAGAGAGAGAGAGAGAGAGAGTCTCTAAAGTTGGAAGCCTCAAAACGTGTGTTACTTAGATGGGAGGAGGAGTATCCTAGATATAGGAGACTCAACTCAACTCGTAATGAGACTTAATTTTCTAACTAATAGGAGAAAATCACCTTCACTTCTGAACAAGTATGGATGTCCCAATAATTGGGGACCCGGGTCAGCCCAACTGGGTGGGCCAACTAGGTTGACCCTAAACAAATATCCAACAATTCAAAATACTGAAAATTCAAGCATGGGAAGGCCTTAAAACTCGTTCTCGTATATATTATACAGATTTGCATATTAACGAAAATATATGTATATATTTTAGAAACAAATCTTTTTCTTGTCAAAATAGATAAAAAATATTAAGTAAACATAACTTTAGCAGGAAAATATGAAAAAGGAAAAATAAATAAATAAAAGGTTAAACTACAAAAACCTCCCTTGAGATTAAGGGTGGCAACGGGTCAGGCTTGGGTGGGTTCGGGCCAGGCTTGCACCCCAATATAGCATTACTTATGTGTGACCCGACCTTCGGGTTCAAAGGTATAAACCCCAGCCCGATATATTTAAAATGCTTAAATCCCGAGCCTGGTTCAGCCCGGCCCTACAAATTCAAATGTTTTACATTTCAAAATTAAAAAAAATTAAAAGGATATTTCATAAATACCTATAAAAAAAACTAAAGTTTTTGAGATTTATAGTATATTAGATCTATAAAATATAGTATGACTATATAAGGAGTGTAAGGCATTTGTATTGATAATATAATATTTATATGTACCAAATATAAAAAATAATAATTAAATGTAATGCATAGATCAAGCCAAGCCAGGTCAATCTAGCATCAACGTGAGCTTGGCCCTAAATATTGATCGGGCCTTAAATTCCAGCCTAGTCTGGCCCTAAGGGCTAATTATCCTTGTTTACGCCCGCCCAAATATAGAGTTGGACTAGTCGAGCCGGGCGGGTCACCCAGCCCATTACCACCCCTACTTGAGATATATGTTGGATATATCGATGAGTGGGCCAACTTGGGTGAGCCGATATGGTTCCTTACTTGGGACGTCCATATTAGGCAGCTATATTAGTTAGCTTGATGTGGAACCCCCTTCCTAATCCTTAGTGGATTAGGAGAGTTGGATTTTAACTAAGAGTTGAATAGCAGTTTCTATATACAGAAACCTACTCCTCCCTAAAGAACTAACACACATTCGTGAGATCCAATCTCTCTCTCTCTCTCTCTCTCTCTCTCTCTCTCTCTCTCTCTCTCTCTCAAAGATCTGGTTGCTTCTAGGGTTCCATATGATAGCCGTTGGATGTTTTGAGTGTGGGCATCCTTGTGTGGTTCTAGTAATCATGCATATACCGACGTGGGTCAATTCCAGTTCGTGATTGAGTTCTTCCATTATAGATTTGGGTCCGTGTAGCTACGTGATTTAGTTCAATTTATCCTTCATTGGTATCAGAGCCATTGCTAATTCATTTTTGTTGGACAGAGTTATGTCAAGAAACCTCTTTAAGAATCAACCTATTTTTCTAGAAAAATAGCATACAATGCATAGTTGCACCAATGGTCGATAGAGGATCGTTTGTGCAACCATACTTAGTGATTGTCATTATTTTAGGGTTTTTATTATTGTTTTTCAACACCAAAATGATGAAAGATCAAATATAAAAGAGCTTAAAATCTGGATTATAGAAAACCCAGCTTTTGTGGCTTCGGTTAGCCAAACTAGGCTGCTCGGTTAATTAAAGCAGCACTTCGGCAAACTGAAGACCAACTGAAGACTAGCCGAACTAGCCTTCGATTTGATCGAAGGGATGCTAGATTAACCAAATGAGTTTCTCAATTAACTGAGCAGACCCAACATAACAAGACGGTTACTATTGTTTCAACCAAGGAGGCTTCGGTCAGTCGAAAGACCAACCGAAGACCTACTCGGTTACTCAAAGGAACCCCTCTGTTAATTGAGGAAGACAAACAGAGAACAGAGAAATTATAAGAACCGAAGACAATCCTTCAGTTAACAGAAGGACCTAGAAAAGACAAAAAATTTATTTTTAAATTAAATTAAATTTATACCATTTTTTATTTATCAAATAGAGAATATTAGTACCTAGCCTTCCTAAGCTAGGTCGTGAGATAAATCGATTCACATCATTTTTCATATTTTAACATGTGAATTAAAATTAGTAGAGATAAGTTATTTCCTAGTTGAATTTTGCACAATATGGATTAAAAGTGATTTTAAAATTCTATTGTATTAGTAATGATTGTGCATTTTTATCTGATAAATAAAAGATTAATATTATTTTTGAATCCTCGATAATGGTGCAAAATTAATTATGTGTGTATAAGAGATATTAATTAAATGTGTAATTTTAATTGTAGTGATATGGCATCTAAGAGCATAGTACCTGACATGGATAAAGAGGAGAAATTGGATAGTGAGAACTATGATATATGGCATAGAAAACTCCAATATCTCATAGATGAGTTTGAGGTACATAGCATAGCCTATCTTGAGGAAGGAACATTGGTTCCTTCAACACAGTAGAGATATGGAGGCCTATCAAGCTTGGGCCAAGAAAGATTGTTATGCGCACTCTACTATGCTGAGTAGCTTGCATAATGATCTGATTGATGAATTTGAGGCTTATAAGACTCCATAAGAAATGTGAAATGCATTGAAACTCATGTTGGCTAGTAACTCGGCTACCAAACTATGTACATCGATGATGAAATTTGAGACCTACAAGATGACTACCAACGTCTGTGTAGTTGAGCATCTTAGGAAGATGTCATCTATGATACATGATCTAAAAGCTGCTGGAACTAGTCTGATTGATGAGCAGTAGATTCTCGTTGTTTTGAGATCCCAACCTAATTCGTGGGATTACATAAAGCTCACCATGATGCATAATGAGAACATTAAAATGTTCACTAATTTGGCGCTTCATCTTGAGCTCGAGCCAGAGAGTCAGAACGAAAGGTCTAACAACGCTTCTATTAGCCAAACCAACAAAGCGCAAGGCATCTAGGTCTAGGCGTAGGCGCAAGGGTAAGTCACCCCAACATGGAGATACAATTAAGAAAGTGCCTAAGGCAGGCACAGGTTCCAAGCGCCCTGAAGGAAAGCATGGTAGAAAGAAAGACACGTCCAAGGTGATTTGTTATTGTTGTGGCAAGTTCGAACACTGCACTCGTGACTGCACTGTGCAGAAGAAGGTACGAACTAACCCATCCTCTAGCTTTCATTGCACGGTATGCTCTGAGGTCTTGATTGCTCATTCTAGTCCTGATTGAATTGTAGATTTCAGAGCAAGCAGACATATAGCTAGAGAGAGAAGGGTTCATGGACTACAAGAGGATATCAATAGGGAGTCAGAAAGTATACATAGGGAACTGTACCAATATGGATGTGCTAGGAATTGACATGTACCTGCTGAAGACGCAAGAGAACCGCACACTGATGCTTCATGATGTACTCTATGCACCCGACATTTGTCGTAGTATCAGTAGAGTTACTTAGACTATATTTTTTCTGTTATTTTCAGTGGAGACTGTGTTTGTATTTCTTTAGAGTCAATTTTATATGGTAGAGGATTTATTTCTGATAGGTTGTTCAAACTGGATATTGAATATTATAATAATGATAATATGGTTTTTTATTTGACTTCCTAAAATAGTGATATTATTTCTGATTCATTGAGAAGGCATGCTAGACTAGGTCACATAGAACTAGAGAGGATGAACAGATTGGCTAGAATAGGCCTATTAGGATCACTCACCAAAGTTCAGTTATCCATGTGTGAGCATTGTTGGCTGGAAACTAGGATCAGCTAGTAACTAGGACCGAGTTACAGAATCACTCGGATAGGTAGACTTCCGAGTTATCATCCCTGTTCGAGTTTTTAAACACCAGAGAAAAGGGTAGTTTTGAAACGGGTGGCTGCGGTACAGTGCTTTTTAAATGTTTTGAAAAAATATGAGGAATTTTAGGATATTTTTAAGAGTATTACTAAAATTTAGATATTTACAAAAACATTCCCCAAAATGTAATTTTCCTTATATTATATGCTTACTTCAGTCTTTTTTTTTCAATAACTTATCACAACATTACCAAGCTTTTTCTAGATACAAATTTTGGGGGAAAAAATCAAAATGTTATTTTTTTGAATAACAAAATGAAATTTTAAACCAAATCCCGGTATACGAAAGTAAAAGACTTACCCAGTGCCTAGTGGGAACTTACAATCTAACAAGTTTTATTTTCTTCTTCTTTCTGAAAAGAAGTATTTATCCACAAAATGAATCGAACCAGACCGACCTCCTGAATGAGAATATCCAATCTGGATTTCAGAACATTAAACAATATCTTGTAATTAGATCATTTAAAAACATCAATTAATAATAAAAAAAAAACTAGAAAGAAGAAGAAAAAAAATCTAGCTAAGATCTATATTACCCAACTGCTCAAATTATGCAAAAGGCAACCATGGTTGTTTGTGGGTCCTAAGTCCTGATACTCATGCTAGTTCAGGCCAAATATAAGTGGAGAGGAACATAGGACAGAAGAGGAACTCACGTTCCTTGCTTACAATCCTTGCAGGCATTAATGGTGAGAATGAGACTTGTAAGAAGGGAATGAGATGGATTAGTGTCCACAGGGAAGAAACACATGGTCCCACAGGAAGACTAGATAGTGTGCTTTTATTACTGAATCCGACCCCGACCAGCAAGTAAGAGGATACCCACTCCTTGAAAGAGAACCTGGCGAGATAACCCAAACTGGTGCAGAATGGAGTGGTCCGTCAAACTGAAGGGCTTGAGTTCCAACTTCCAAATTCTTACGGTTTTTAGGTTACATTTGGTACTGCTTGATTTTATGGTCATTTTTATCAAGAATGTCGTGTTAGTATAATGAGATGAGATGGTGGGTCTCGAGCCACATTATCGCCGATTCGACTATCGAGTTGGCATAAAACTAGGACTTGAGCTATTAACAACTTTTGTTAAATTTTACGAACCAAGTTAGCCGAATGTCTTCAGGAAACCAAATTGAGACTTTGACGAACACATTTGGTGTACCGAACTTATCTACAAATGCTGAGATCCTCGGCATGTAGACGTTGAGCAGGTAAATGAGATTTGAGATATTAGAACTTTTTCACAGCTTAGTCAAACCAGATTTTGCCAAATGTATTTGGCAAACCAAATCGAGACTTAAGCGAGCTATTTTTGGTGGCCAAGCCGATCGGCGAACCCTGAGAACCTGAACGACCTATTTTTGGTGTGCCGAGCTTATCAACAAATCTTGAGACTTAGCCGTGTTATTTTTAGTGTATCAATGACTTAATAAAGTTGTAAAAAATGTATAAGAAAGAAAAGTACCAAAGGCGTTGGCCGAGCCGAAATAGAGTTTGGCGAGTACTTCAGCAAAGTGATGTCGAGGTACCCAGCCATCCCCAACTGGCCCTGGCAGGGGGGCTATTGGGCTTATTTTTTGCTGATAACGTTTTTGCTCCTCAACGAAAGAGGACCCCGACACGATGGGACTTTTCCATGCCTGGGCCCATTTTTGAAAGTTATGAGGTCCGAAAAAGCTTGGCATTTACATGTTAGAATCCTCGGCATAGAATGAGATAACCAAATTGAAGCTCATGTCTAGTACGGCACGATCAAACTTATGAATAATTGGTTAAGTACTGACTGATTATGCGATTGGTAGGAGTTTTTTGGATAGGAGATCTCCGTCCTAGACGAGAACCAGTCAGGAGGGTTTTTCTGGCATCCTTAAGGTGTGGTGACATAGGTATCGTCGGCAGTCGGACCGAACTAGGCACGCCGACTTACAGTTTGACGACGTCAAGTGACGATGAGATTCGGTCTTATGAGTTGCCATAAAAGAATTGTTATAAATGGGTTACCATAAGAATAGGATAGTTAATTGATCCTTAGAGCGCTCATTAACTCGGGCCGTTATGCATTAATATGGAGAGTTATCATGTTAATGGTGAGTTAATGGGTTGCGGTTACAATTGAGGATGATGGTGACACTTTTCACCATCCTGGAGATTCCCTTAACCTATATAATGCCAATGAGGGCTTAGGCCAAAGAGAGGGATAAAGGGGGATGAGAAGACTCTGGTCGTTTCTATTGGCACTCTAAACTTAGCTCTAAACTTGGGAGATCTCTACAGAGATTCTCCGGCATACTTGAGAGAGATCATTTGGCATACTTGAGACATTGAGAGAGAGAGAGGGAGAGAGAGAGAGAGAGAGGACCTACAAGATAACTCTTAAGGCGATATCGGTCCAGGCTCGAGTATTTCCCTTTGTCAGATTGTAACCATAATCCACCTTTCATGCCTTCTCAACCAATTAAATCCCCCATTCTTTGGCATAAGAAAATGTCTCGGGAACAGTCATATCATAGTGGTTTAGGCCCATGTCAAATCTAACTACTCGATCCTAAGACAGGTGGGGGGACACGTGAGCATCCTCGACTTACGTGAATAGTATTCCCAAAACCTTACCTATAATATTTTATTTATAATATTTAATAATATTATTTTATTTTTATAAATAAAATAAAATTATAAATATAAATATAATAAATAAGTCGAGTTTTAACCAAGCCGAATCCATCCAAACTTGTGTCAAGCTCAAGTTCGTTAAATAAATGAGCTTTTTTTTAAAGCTCAGGCTTCGTTCGTGAGCCTAATGAAGTTGGGCTCACTAAGCCCGAGCTTGAGACGAGTTAACTCGGTTCGTTGACAGCCCTAGAGGCCCATTTGTACCCAATTGATAGAATATAAATTGAAATTATAATTGGAGTGGTTTTATTTTCTCAGGCGGCCATTTTAATCAATGAAGGTGTACGTAGGCCTGGCCCCTTTTGCGGTTTTATAAAGATTCCCCGTCTCTCACGGTGGTGCTGACGTAGCAGTAGGACCAGTACACCTTCCGGTAAGCGCAATGGGTCCCACCGAAATGGCAAGGAATCCTTGCCGGTACGACGATAAGGACATCATAAAAGACACACTCCTTACACTCATCTGTCGTTTTACAAACCATTTCTGCACGATTATTCATTCCTTTTTTTATTATTTTATCACCTACTATTCTTTTTAAATTACCAAGTTGCTAGTTTTTTTTCATTTAAATAATAAATACCCAAAGACCTGCGATATAACAAAGTTTACCTAACCCACATTCTCTTTTTCTTCTTTGTTTTTTTGGGTTTGGTTTGGTTAGCGAAGATTTCATAGTTCTTAAAGAGAAAAGGAGGAATTTATAATTACTTTTTCTACTTCCTTTTTTGCCTTCTTCTACTTCTTAATTTGAGGGGTATGTGTCTTCTAAATGCAAT
>JAUPMG010079927.1:0-12884 GCA_031762675.1 Pachysandra terminalis | reverse complement strand
CACTGGAACGGTCTTTCTTTGATTTAGGCCAGTGAAAGCAAGTATTTCGAACCTTCGATTGTTCAAACCTCAAAGTAGATTGACATTTTTGATTATTTACCAGTTTGTGCATCACCAGTACTTAAATTTAGAACACGGTTCACTGCTTCTCACAAACACACCGGTTTCAACAAAATGGTTTCAACAAAATAGGCAAAGCAGCTTTCGCAAGTGTCACCGGAAGGAAGGTCTTTTAGGTCTAGGAAGAGCTTTCTCGTCTTTAGGAAGCTACACCAAAGGGGGCCGAAATACGGAGCTGACGAAAAGAACCATTTACATTACAAGTCTACGTACAAAATACAAACAGATGCTTATAACGTAACTGTACAAAACGACCGTGTCGGATAGGAGAGTGGTAACCAAAAAAGACATCTAAGGGCACTGAAATCTGACACAACTTGGCCTATGAGTGGCTCCGGCGATGGAGATAACAGCAACGGTCAAGTTTAAGGCGCAGAGAAAGCGTCGTCTAGGTCTAGCCACTTGTGCTCTTGGTCCGAGACCTTCTCAGTACTGGACGAGGATGGCGAGCTGAGGATAGCTCGGAGAGCGTTACGGATCTTGTTCTCTCTCTTGCGTTGACGGATGCGCCGGAGGACGACGTCTTTGTCTAGGGTTTCGGAGGAATGAGCGGGTTTTAAGTAGAGATGGCTTGTGACGGTGTCTAGGGTTTCAGTCTCTTTTCGATCTTCGGTGTAAGTGATCATCTTCTCGGCGTTTGGGAAAGAAGATGGTTGGCTTTTGGAGACCAAGAATGCCATTTTTAGCAAGAGAAGATGAGAGAGAGAGCGAGGAACAGAAGTATGTAACTGTAACGGTAAGAGTTGGAAAGTAGTCAAGTGTGAGATTCCCTTTTATAGAGGTTTCTGCGAGATTCGGATGGGTTGGTCGGTGATTGATTTTGTTGGTTTCTAAAACGGTTTTGTGTGTTGTCGGTAAAACCACTGGTTTTGTAAGAAAAACTATGTGGATTTGGCCTTTTCTATGAAATGACCAAGATAGCCCTAAACCTTATGTAGGATCGTACAAATGGGCCGGGCCACGTGTGCCTGGCTCGTGCACGACTTAGCATGGGCCCAGGCACGGCCCAGGCTGAGGCTCGTGCACGACACAACATGGGCCCAGGCACTGCCCGAACGATGCTCACGATCCATACGGCCTGTTTAGTCCATTCCAGCAAGAGCTAGCCGTTTCTGGGCCACGTCAGGTCGGTCCAAGTACAATGCTGCATGTTTGTGCCGTGCCTGGGTTCATCCCGGCCGGCAAACTAGACCCACATGCCCAATGCTGGGCCGGCATACGCAGCCCATTTGGAGCCCTTCCTTCAGATATGAAAATGCTTCCAGTGGTGTGTCCCTTTCCATTAAGCTAATTTTAAGAGAAATGGAGTCAAAAATAATAATAATAATAATAGGTTTGTGGGATCTCTCTCTCTCTCTCTCTCTCTCTCTCTCAATATGGGCATTTTCAGCGGGACTGAACTCTTAGTGCTGGGTTTGAGCCTTGTCCTCGATGCTGGACCAGGGTTAGGTGAAAAACATGGGCCCGTCCTGATTCGGCACGATAATAATCATACCCATGCTGGATCTAGGGGTCGAAAATTAGGCGCGAGTCTTATCATACTGGGCTAGCACGCGAGGCCCAGGGTACCCTTAATTCAACCACTTCAAGTAATAGTACTGTTTATTTATTTATTTTCCTGCGTGCGAGCTCTCCATCACCTTCTCGCATTTTGATATGATAATTTTTAATTGAAATATATATATACATATATATATATATATATGACGTGAACGTGATGAACCTCGTATATATAGCGATCAAATGGTAGGGAAAAGAAACGACAAAGCATACCCAACATGAGGCAGCGTGGCATGCCATATGAACATTTCACTTAAAAATTCAAATTCATGAGACCATTTCGTCTGACGAGTTGGTAGTTCTAGTAACTAGGGGTGCAACTTGGGTCGGTTAAAATCGAAACCGATCTGACTCAAATTGACTTTGGTTCGGTTTGGATTGGGTTTTCATAAATTTGGTTCGATTTTGGTTTTGAAAATTTGAAACCGAATCAATTCGGTTCGGTTTTAGGTTTATATCCCAGTTAAAATGAACCGAACCGAAACCTAACATTTTATTACACTTTTTTAAACCGAACCGAAACTCAACATATTAATACTCTTATAAACCGAATCGAACCGAACCAAAAGCCAACATATATAAATAAATCGACTTTGGTTCGGTTTGGATTGGGTTTTCATAAATTTGGTTCGATTTTGGTTTTGAAAATTCGAAACCGAATCAATTCGGTTCGGTTTTGGGTTTATATCCCAGTTAAAACGAACCGAACCGAAACTTAACATTTTATTACACTTTTCTAAACCGAACCGAACTGAAACTCAACATATTAATACTCTTATAAACCGAATCGAACCGAACCAAAAGCCAACATATATAAATAAGTGTGAAAAATATGTAAGGGGGAAGAATCGAACCATTGACCTAAACTAAAAGAATACAAGTCCTTGACCATCAGACCAATCACTTGTTGATGAATTACACTGATAAATATATATATATATATATATAGTCCAACATCGGTTGGGGATGAAAAAATCCCCCAACCGATGCATTATAAGTAGAAGTTTCACTTTACATTCTTGAAGAAGGTAAATCGGATTGGTTTTACCATTGGTTTAATTATTTTGTTATGACATAAGAAGGTAAACCGAACCGGTTTATTATTGGATTAATTTTTTGAAATTAATTTTTTATTATTATAATATTTTTAAAATATAAAATAGTAATAAATAATAATTTTTTGAAATTTGGGTTTAAAAATTATAAACCTAATCTATATTAAATCAAATCGAATCGAAAAAATTTCGATTTGATTCGGTTTGAATTTTGGATTTGTTAATTTGGTTTGATTCGATTTTGGGTTTATGTATATTGACTTCGGATTGGATTTGGTTTCAAGTCAATCCAGACCGACCCCAACCGAGTTGCACCCCTACTAGTAACCATCACCTAGAATAATTCACGACTCTCTTTGTCGATCAAACAAGAAGTTGTACGTGTCTTTCCTTACCTACATATATCATTCAATTCAATGTATGTTTGTTAAGATATTTTGAGGCACGGAATTTGGTGTTGAGATGTCCAGAATCCAGATGCTGCTTTTACTTTTAGAGAGAGAGAGAGAGAGTAGTCAGTTGGATAAAAACGTTGACCATGGCTTGTTGTAGAAAAGGTTCTGTGAAGCCATAAAAATATTACTATATTTAGGAGATTTACTTTAATTTCTATTCTCTACACCCACTGTGTTGTATAATATAAAGCTCATTTGTTATTGGTCGAGTTTCTTGCTTTTTCTTCTAACAGAAAATACCAAACTCAAAGAGACGAGTCAAGCAACTGGACACTGCTTGTTTAACCATAGTTACCAAACAACTCCTAGAATCAATCGCACTAACTGATGACTCGAACACACAGAAAGGTTAGGTTAAAAGATCAAAACATCAAACAATCATAATCCAACACTGTCTTTCACTTGTCTTCTGGACATAGCGATTGCGTGTACTCTCTCCGGTACTGTTCAAACAATCTAAATCATATGCTTAAATTAACTATCATATGTTCAATTATGATGATGTATGTTTTTATTGTTTATTACTGCCTTCGTAGCTTTTGGGGATAGAAAATAAAGAGAAAGCGTTCGGTCTAGGATAGTTTCTTTATCTTAGTATTGGTGATGCACAGACTGGTAAATAAGTTACCTTAGTGATTTATGCAATACAAGGTTTAAAATGTCTGCTTACATTGACTTAAATAAAAAAAATGACCGTTCTAATGTAAGGTTTTTTTAAGAGACGTGAGTAGGGTGAAAATAAGAATCAATCAGAAATGAACAAAAAGGTCCACTCAGAACTTTAAATCAGAAAGAAGATTCTCAAGACAAATATTCTGCTAATTTCTCAAAGAAAGTCAAAAGTGTCAAAGAATCCAATCTCCTTTTTGATGTATCATTGGTCTTTTATAACTTCATATCCATTACTGAGTCACTTGCAACGTCTCATTCAATTCACTCAAAACGTCTCACTAATGTATAAAAGCGTTTTGACTTGAATGTTCAAAACGCTTCAGTAATGATTATAACGTTTCAACTAATATATTCGAAACGCTTGGATTAGTAATGAATATGCCGTTATAAAATTAATGATATATTATCGTTCTATGTTAATTTAAGTCTTTAATTCTTTCAAGATTCGGAAGATCTTGAAAGGACTTACCTCTCTAGCCCTCCATTCCTGATGGTCTAATGTTTATTTCTCCCTATATTTTAAATAACTAACTTCAAATTTACTAACTTCGAAGAGTAATGAATATTAGAGTGTACCCCCCTATAATTTATAACTTTATGCTTACATGATCGTTTTGAGCTATTATCTCGAAAATTGTCTTTACTTTACTTATATAACTATCCATACAAGTTATGTGATTTTGGGATAGTATGCTTGTCATTTCAAGATTTTATCTCGAAATGCCTGCTAATGATTTCAACATAAAGATAGCACTGTATTGATAATTTATTTATATAAAATAACGAATTAACCCTCTCGAGTTGGTTAACCTGAATATGTTTTCATGTCTCGAGAGTTCTCTTTCGAGAATATGATTCGAAGCTTATTTTAAGTAGGGTTTCGAGATGTATTGTCAATTTTGAAATAATTCTACCTGAATGGGTTTTTTTCAAAATATTTTATTTTAACAATATTCGAAATAGGGTCTTAAAATATGTAATTTACACAATTGACTTTGTCACGTGTCAAAATACGATTGAATTGAACAAATTTCTAATTTGACTCATCATCATTATCACCCGAGGGATAAAGAAAGGGCGTACAATATCGTACATGAGAACGTTACTTGAGCTGAAACAACTCATGAAAGAGCCCCCATAGTAGTTAAACGTTGAGCTAGAATCACCATATCGGTGACATGGAACTACCGGATGCGAAAAATGGTTGCAATTAAGCCAAGTGTAAAGCACTGTATGTGGTTGACCCGACGGGACATGCCTCTAGTGGCTTACAAACGGTTTACTATCAGATCAATAATCTTATTTTGTTTTTACCTATTTGGAATGGCTTGTTTTTGTTTGTGTAAAATTCGTGGCCTGTAGTGAAGCAACTGTAGCCCCAGTACAAGTGCATCATTCCTAAATAATTGTGGGCGCATACACGCACCATAGTGGGTGGGTTGGTCTCTTATGATTGTACCAATATTTCTTTTATGTTATTTTTTTTTACTCGTGAAGGAATTGTTGAATGAAACAAGAACAAGTTGGAGGATTACCAGCCAATGCATGTCTTAAAAAAGTATTAGAAACTCCTTTGAGTTTGTTATAATTTCAATAAGTGCACTCACACAACAAACCCCTTTCTTTAATAACAGTCTTTGCTTGTAACAATATATTTTAAAGACGAAAATACTTTACATATCTTGTGTAATGATCTTAAGAACAAAATAGGTGCTTATGTGGAAGAAGAAACAAGCTTTGTAATAATGAAAATTGTGAAAACCAAATTTATCTCTTATAATAATAGGATAAATTGATAATTTACTTTATTATCCTTTTACCATATTTAAAGGTAACTAATGGAGGGGTATTACAAGTCATTAGATAACCCTTCTAGTTTAGTCCAAATAACGGTATTAGTTGTAATGGCTAATATTTGAGGGATATTTGTTGCCATTATATCAAATTTAAGGGGTCTCAATTTAATTTACCCTAAAAAAAAGTTGGAGAAACTTTTCTGCTACCAGTAATTCCGTATTGTTGTAGGGATAATATTTGTGTTCATCATATCACAAAAGGTTTAGAACTAAACCTTTAAAAACTTAAACAACCCTGTTTTGAGGGGATTGGTGAGGACGGGAAGAAGAAAAGACTAAATATATTAAGGTGAAATGACATCTAATACACAAGAATCAATATAAAAATCCTTCCAGAGAAATAGGTAAGGAGAGTATGTCTCAAGACGGCTTAAACTGTCGCGCAGCCATTCTGTTAAGAGCGTTCTTTCTCAAACGTTACCTGTGAATAAGACAAAGAGAAGAGACAAGGGAAAAAGATAATGTTGAAATAACTGAAAAGTCACTTTGAATGCATATCTCAGAGCAAGAAAATCTCCAGGAACTCAAATGACTGACTATCCCCTTTCTCTCTCAGAATCTTAACTCATTGTTGTCTTCTACTTCTTAAAGTTGCAGAATTTTCAGATAAAATTCTCTATCTTTAATGGAGAATATATTCTGTTATTTATAGGGATTTAACCTATCAAATTAGGACAAATATAATCAAACAAGTGTCCAGACAGGTGCTTAAAAATATCCCCATGCATTAAACATATCTCGAATGTCACGTGTATTCCAACACGCCTAAGTTATTTCCAGATAAATGAATGAGTCATATGAATCTTCAAAACTTGCTTTGTGATAGGTTGCTTTAGATTTTGAGCAGCACACATTAAATGACATGTGTTACATGCAAAAGATTTGAAAGCAACGCTACCATTCCTGCCGCCATTCCAGATAAGACAAAATCCCCATTTAGATAAGTTATACAACAGATATTATAAATAGCTAAGGTTTTAAAATGTGTTATTCTTTTTGAGAATCCGTCTCAATCAACTTCAATAAGTCACTTTAATGTCATAAATATCTTTCTGAATTTGCATATTTCAAAGGAAACTCCCTTTGGCGGCTATCTCCCTTCGAAGGAAGTAAAAAATAATTGTATTCACACAAGGTGACCAATGTATTCTCGAATTACTCATATAGAGAACTCGAAATTGAGTTTCTTATCAGGGAACTCGTTTTCATGATCAATAATCCTTGTAAAGAAGAATTCATTTTTTAAATCGCTTAAGGTTCATAGCTACAGTAACCAATCCGAGTACCTCATACTTTAATAAAGTCATAAGTAAATATGTTCCTTTATGAATTCCTTCAAAGTGAAGTGAGAGGACATTCCCAAAGTCCGTAGAAAACTATCTTTAAGAAACACTTCTGGAGACAGTATGCCTTTGACTTCTAAAGCCTTTTTTTACTGGGGATTTGCTCATAGAAGTGAAAGTCCAAAGTATGACTTGAAATCAATTCATAAGAATGAATGAAAATGACTTAAAGTCCTAATTTGTAATTCGGATGCATAAAATAGTGCATTCGATCGGGTAAATCCAAGTTCGTGTCCTTCGAGGAGAACAAAAGCCTCAGTCTTTTGGAGATGACAAGCTCTTAAACGAATTGACCATCTCAAGGTGGTTAGCTTCGAATTCTCCTTAAAAAGAAGGAATATTCCTCCTTTAAATTCGCTTTTCGCAGGAGGGAACATACCTCATTTGAGTTCACCATCTAAAGGTGGTTGGTCTTTGAATTCATCATCTGGAGGTGGTTAGCCTTCGAGTTCACCATCTGGAGGTGGTTAGCCTTTGAGTTTGCCTTCGAATCTGCCTTAGTAGGCCAAAATATACCTACTTTGTGATTCCTTTAAGACAAAGCATAATAAATGTTCCTTCGAAGTCCATGGATATGATTCAAGAATGACTTATGAGTTAGAAGGTATAGACAATTCCCTCGAGTATATTCCTTCAAAGATATTTCCATAAGTGGAACATCTTAAAAATGTAAAGCTATGTAATAAAAATCACTCGAAGACTGTTCTAGGGAATAAATAGATGCGACTTCGAAGATTTATTTAAAACTTTATCTATTTGGGAAGTCTATTAGGAGTAGCATATCCCTAAATATGTCATTCGCGTAATATAAAGTCTTGAAGGAAGAATGAAATCTTCTTTCCTTTGGATGCTTAAAAAAGGCTGCGCATCGTAGGAACACAAGTCCTTGTCTTTTTGAAGGAATTATGATTTGTCTTGTCAAAAGTTCATATTATTAGTAATTCATTCGTCTCGAAGGCAATTAACTTAGAAGTTAAGCATTACCTTTAGATTTTGGACACGTGGAATGGTTCAGTACAATGAACCATTCCTATAGGTAGCTTCTTAAAGAAGTTTTACCTTTTCTAGATGATAAGGACGGTCAGATATACGTTCCAAAAGTCACATTTCAAAATCAAATCAACGTACAGCCTTTATGACAGCTGGCACGCGAGAAGGCGACAAGTAATTGTTTTTTGCAATGATTCAGTGTATTTGGGAACACTCAAGGTCCCATACACTCATTCTAAGATAATGCCACGTGTAAAATGGGGTTTATTAAACTTTTTGATCACCAATATTTATTGATAATTTCATAATATATTAGAATGATAAAAGCACTTCTAGAATATATAGAAGGTGTTTAAACCCCCGGTTCATTTAATGGCTAGGAGTGGTGATACAGTTTGGACCAACAAAATCTATGTATTTAGTTCATTGGAAATGTGGGCTCATTTAAAAAAATATTTTCAAAAATGTTTTATTTTTAGGGAAAAGCCCCTCAAAAGTTTTGAGAAAATTATCCAAATCCCCTATTTTAGGCAACCTATTGTCCAAAAGTATATTAACCCCTAAGTATAGTCTGGCAAAATGTTTGTCTTTTGGTCCTATAGAGGATTTGATGGGTATTTTTATAATACTTGCTTTTTTCAAAAAATTGAAAATACCCATAACACCCTTAGGCCCTTTGCATACCTTGCACACTTAGTATGTATACTTGCGCCACCACCACCACCCCACTACCACCACCATCCCACCACCACCCCACTACCACTACCACCACCACCACTTGTGCAAGGATGGTGGCGTGGTGGTGGTAGAGGTGGGTGGGTGATGGGGTGGTGGTGGTGGTAGTGATGGTGGTGGTGGGTGATGTGGATGGTGGTGGTGGTGCAAGGATGTACACCACCCAACACCACCCACCACCATCACCCCCGCCACTACCACCACCCCCTGCCACTACCACCATGCCACCATCCTTGCACACAATGGTGGTGGGGTGGTGTTAGAGGTGGTGGTGGTGGCCGATAGTGGCGGGGGGTGATGGTGGTGTGGTGGTGGTGGGTAATGTGGGTGCAAGGATGCCCACTACGTGTGCATGGTGGTGGTGGGTGCAAGGATGCACACTTAGTGTGCAAGTATGCAAATGGTCTAAGGGTGTTATAGGTATTTTCAATTTTTTGAAAAAACAACTATTGTAAAAATACCCATTATATCGTCTATAGGGCCAAAAGGTAAATATTTTGCCAAACTATACTTAAGGGGTCAATAGTTTGGGTCAATATACTTTTAGACAACAAGTTATCCAAAATAGAGGATTTAGGTAATTTTCTCCAAATTTTTTATCTTAAAATGAAAAGAAACAATAGAAAGAAAGTGCTCTTTTGCTTTACTTTTTTTATCATTTTCCAACTAACCAAATACACCTTTAGACATTTATGTGAAGAGAACATTACTTGCAACATACTCTAATATTAACATTTGTTGATAGGAAACACTACTTTTCTCATCGTTATTTAACGGATGAGAATTTTCTATGATCCACGTCCCCATAAACCTCTAGTGAACCTCACATGAAGTTGACACATGTCCTTGGCGTGCTGTAGAGCTACTTTGAAGCCTGTTAAAGTTGTGGGGGCCAGATTCATCATTTTCTTTAGGGTTTTAAAAATTGCATATCACCCTTTTTAATGGGCCCACTTATGGACGGATGGGGATCCTCTGCTATGACACACCCTGATATGAGGTGTGTTATGAGAAACAACATCGAGGGCACCTGAGTTGCTTTATGAGGATAAAATTATAATTTTGCTCTCGGTGTTGTTTCACATAACACGCCCCCATGAGTGTGTCATAAGAGAGGATCTGCCTCTGCCTCCCTTATGGACACATGTTAACTTCCTATGAGGTTCACAAATAAAATTGTTATTTAACCTGAAAGGTGGAGAATTATAAACCAGCCAAATGTCCCAAAATATCAACCATCTTGTACAAAAAGCATGCACCATAGATCAATCAACAAAATCTACGTTAAAAATTCCACCCAGAAAAAAAACGAAAAATATGAAGTGGGTTAAAGGTCGATTCTGATATAACGTGTTCGGCTGTGATTTGGATGACAAGCCAATGCGCATTGGCCTTCTCTGGGTACACAGCATTATGGTTAATTAGGAGTGGTGACGGTGACGCCAAAAATAAAACAGAAACCGGACCTTTGCTTCAAGTCTTTAAGGTGAAGTCACGTTTTCTGTATTTTTTAGGTAAAAAAGGGACAAAATATATTAAGGATTTAATAAAGCGTTTTTATGTATACGGGCAGTAGCCCTCCCAGAACAGTTGCCCATTAAAATCTCAGTTATACAGGTGGAGGTTTACCAGGCTGAAAGTAAGAAACATCATCACTAGCGAAATCAGTTAACCTATTGGCAATAAAATTGCCTTCTCTAAAGTTGTGAGTTACAAAGTAATAATCAAACTCAACAAGAAGAGTAGGAGTTTCATTCAGAAGATTTTTTATTTCCCAAACAGAAGTGCAATCCATTGATTTTAGCAAGGTGATAATTAATGAAGAGTCTCCTTCAATTTCAAGTCTTTGAACTCCAATCTTTTTAGCCATTGTCAACCCTTCCAAGCAGGTGTTATTTCAGCAATTACTGCAACCACTCAACCAATATAAAAGGAGAATCCACATAGAAAATCACCGTTCAACCAATATAAAAGGAGAATCCACATAAAGAATCACCACTGAAAAATTGACATAAACCAGCAACACCAGCTTCACTTGGATATCTACGAGTAGCACCATTAAAATTTAATTTGACCGCATCTACAACCGAAAAAATCCAACGAATATAGTTTAAAGGGAGTTCACGCTTAATCCTATCAGGCTAAAGTTAGCGCGCGTGAACTTTGGTGGTCCCAAGGCAAATAAATGACACGTGTTGCTAGAAAACGATTAAAAAAAAGGGAATAGGTCCATGATTTCCTGTTACGTAGCAACTGTCTGATGCGTTGCTGAAAATCGTCTAACCGCTGATAAAACAAATGGGGTCCACCATACATGGTGCAGGTCCATTATTGTTAAAGAGATCATGCGATTGTCAGAAACTTCACCAGTCATAACTAACTATATCTGCTTTGACGTATCAATCAAACGTGGCAACGTTTTATTGGCAATCAAACATCAAGTGTCTTTCTTGAGGACGTATCGTCTACGGCATTTTCATGCAACATTTCTCACAAGTGATATGATTGATAAGTTGTACTAAAAATGCTAATTTTTTAATAATAAAATTATTAAAAAAAAAAAAACAATTATAAATCACGCTGAAAGATCTGTTGCAATAATTTGCTGTACACGATATCTAACCGTTTCTCTTATCTGATATTCATTTCTCTTCGTTCTCTAATTCATTTGTGGTACTATAGGTTACGTATCGTCTGCAGCAGACTCTGCAATGAGACCTGTGATTGCTTCCTTTTTATTGCAACAAATCCGCAAGAAAACTTGTGATTTGTTCCTTTTTTTTTCAAGTGATTTTGTGAGCACGTATCGTTTACAGCATTTGGTGCAGCATTTTCTGCAACGAGACTTTGATTGGTTATTTTGTATTAAAAATATAATTTTTTTTTGCAAACAAAACTACATGAAAATAATAATAATAAAAATATAATTAAAGATCTTATACAATAATGTTGCATGAAAAATGCTACAGACGATAAGCGCCATATACGATAATATAGATCATTTACGTTGCCGTGAAGGTTCAGTCAAACGCTTTACGACGTTTAAGGTGTAGCAACCATCTGATTGCTATCAAACAAGATACAGAGCTTTCACTATTTAGAAGAGGCCAATACATATGTACAAGTTGTTATAATAGGCCAATACATATGTACAAGTTGTTATAGTAGCACTGATATCTATCACTCAATGTCCTTGACCTTGGTAACTTATCAATCCAGATTGAGACCGTTCATTCAGGTGATCGAGCAAACCCTGTTCCGCTATAATTGTAGCAGAATTCTGACGTGGAGACAAGAGATACCATTTGATCTGTTGGAGGATATGAGTTTTTCTTTTGAATGTTCTATCAAGTTGGTTCCCAGGAAAGACTGGAGAATCACAATAGATTGCCTAAGTCCCAGACTCCTAGACAGAACTTCCCTCAGTAAGAACACTCCTAAAACCTAACCTTTAGGTTATAATAACTGGGTTGAAGACAAGATGATGAAAATATGAAAACGGGTTTAACCGGCTATGCAAATGTGTTTTCATAAAAATAAACAAAACTTATCTGATTTGATGAACCGAGGCGTGACGATGTCACTGTCCTTGAAACCAAATTCGCCCACTTTTGGATCGTATCCGCAGTGTACTGGGTCTAGCGGTTGGCCTCCAGGATTCAACGATTTCCCCTTCCGGTAGATTACACAGTCGTACCGGACTAAGGACGAAGAGAATGCTGTAGCACTTGACTAAGACCTTGAAAAACTAAGATTCTGCTCTTGGCAGAAATTACAGAAACTATGAAAAACCAAAATAAGAGAGAGAGAGAGAGAGAGAGAGAGAGAGAGAGAGAGAGAGAGGAGAAGACCTCAAGTTGCTTGCTTGAGTTGTGTGTCTCAACAAGGAGGAGGTGTCCTCCTTATATAGGCCACAAAAGAGACGTTTGGGCCTTTACGGCCTAAACGGATGTACACTTCAATGCCCAAACATTTTGCACTTTTTTGTTCAAAACGCACCAAAATTGCCCCCAATAAATACCAAATTGCAAAAACCCCCAAAACTGATTTTTCATTAAATAAGGAAAACGTTTTCAAATTAAATACTATTTTAAATTT
>JAUPMG010079926.1:0-26801 GCA_031762675.1 Pachysandra terminalis | reverse complement strand
TCTCTCTCAATCTCTTAGTTCTCTCAATATCTCTCTCTCTCTCAGTTATTTCTCAATCTCTTAGTTCTCTCTCTCTCTCTCTCTCTCTCTCTCTCTCTCTCTCTCTCTCAATCTCTTAGTTCTCTCAATATCTCTCTCTCTCCCTCTCTCTCTCTCAGTTATCTCTCAATCTCTTAGTTCTCTCAATATCTCTCTCTCTCCCTCTCAATCTCTGAACAGTTCTCTCTCTCAATCTCTTAGTTCTCCCTCTCAATCTCTGAACAGTTCTCTCACAATCTCTCTCTCCCTCTTAGTTCTCTCTCTCTCTCTCTCTCTCTCTCTCTCTCTCTCTCACTCGCTATCTATGTTCTCTGTCGCTCTCTCGGTGACTTCTTTGAAAAGACTTCTCTGCGGTGGTTGGTGACGTCAGGTTGGTTTTATTTTAATTTATTTTATTATATATATACATATATATTAATATGTTGAAGCATTGTTGGAACATGGTTGCTGAATTTTTTATTAGATTATTGGGTAGTAATGGCCATGCACTGTGCTTCTGAATTTATGAATATTAGACCATGTATTGGGACAGTAACTGCTGCATAAAATTTTATAGCAAAATTCTTATTTGATAATAGTTTTGTTAGGAACCTCTAAGGGGGGCTACAGAATATACTGCACTTGGCATAGAACTTTTTTTTTTTGGAATAACTGTATTTGGGCACCTATCAGTCTACTTTCTAGGTAAAGGGTATTGGCATCTTCCTCTTTTTTCTCTCTTTAGAGATGCTCTTAACTTTTGGATGGCCAATGCTGTCTCCCTATAAAAAATTCTATGCAAACCATTAGAAAGTCTTGCAATGCCGTGCATCCCAGATCGTTTATCGTATCAAAATTAACAGAAAATCTTACATCACAGGAAGGAAATGCTCATGAACAGTACCATAGATGACCAATGTGAAGGTTAATAAGGACCCATATCTGAATGGTTGATGATGTTCTTTCCAACCTCAGATTGTAGAGTTAAGCATCAGAAGGCCATGATTATTCAATCAGTTTCCTGAGAAAAAACATATGAAAAATACTCAGAATCAGAAGCTTTTCTATAGCTTGTACAACATAATGGACATTATTTTCTAAAAGGTGAATTTGTAATGAATGTTAAAATTTTTTTCTACCCTATTGTGAAAAGCATATTCTGATTTGAATGAACATTGTAACCCAACTGATGAATGTAAAAAATGTAAATAGTTGAGCAAAGGAAGATGGAAGAGATATGTTGAACAATAGGTTTCAATTTTTATTTAGATTGACATGTAAAACATAGAAGGGCTTGGTTCTCTACTTCTCTTCTTGGTCTCCAATGGATCTATTTTCTTGTTTGCTGGTTTTACTGATACTGTAAGTTCCTTGTGTTGTCTGCCAAGTTAAAGGTATGTTCTTCAATTGAGTCTGTCTATTAATTCCCTTCAAATCTGGATGTGAAAACTCTAACCAAAAAATAGATAAAATTGGATGGAATTTGTAGAATTTTCTTCTAATTTAGTGGCAACTAGATCAAAAACATCTTTTAATATTTGTGTTTTATGCTTGAATCATATTAGTGTTGATGGTTTAATAACCAATCTAGTTAGCCACTAGTTTATAGTTTGATTACAGTGTTTACTTGTAAAAAGATTTGTTGCAGTTGAATGTGTTGGCTGAGTTAGAATTTATTTTTAAGTATTTACACATTGTTCAAGTTGGTTTTAGTCCAAATATATGACTCAAATTGGGTAGAGGTCAACCCGACCCAAACCGAAACGAGTTGCACCCATACTATAGGGCACTATTTTAGACCCAGACTGGATCAAACTAGATGAATCAAAAGGTGCAACTCAGTTCAGTTTGGGTGTGAAGGGGAGCTATCAAAGTGGATCAGTTGACTCGTCCAGATTATCTCATTTACTCTCTTAACCGGTACGTTAGACTTTAAAGCTAATAAGGATGAGGTCTAACTCCACTCAAGATGAACATGAATGGCTTAAGAACTACCATAAGAAACACAGTCTAGGTTTAGATATCTTTTGACGAGAGAGAGAGAGAGAGAGAGAGAGAGAGAGAGAGAGAGAGAGAGAGAGAGGTATAAGAGGCATATTCCTCTTCCAACTATATGCCTCTAACAAGTGTTGAAACATACTGAAATGTCTTGCCTTTAAATGTTTAGTTGTGCCATTTTTTCATATATAATTATAAATTAGTAGAAGTGCATGTTTGCCTAAAAAACGGAGATACAAGGGTGTTGGAAGATATTTGGTATATATGGAGTGTTTCATGCAGTGCCCGTCTGAAAGGTTATATATATGATATATTCTTCATTTTACTTGTTATGGATGCATTGCATCTTCATTACGGGGATTGCAATTGTTCATAGGATGTAAATATGAAGATGCACTATCATACATATAACAGTTTGGATTGTCAGATAGACAGTTTGGGATTAACAACTATCTTGCTTGTTGTTTTATGATTTGAGTATTTCTTTTCTAATTTTGGCAACTATTTCTGTATGTTCTTCGATACGTAGTTTATTTAATTATGTGCTTCTCGTTTATCCACCCAATATATATATAACGAGATTACAATATGTCATGTTAGCTAATTTATTTGAAGAAACATGCAGAGATGCCACCGAAATTTTTAGAGGAATATTTCAATCATAAAATTAATGAGTAAAATAGTTGGTAATCCTGAATGGGCATAAAACATTATATAGCATACATCTTTCTGTTGCCGAATATACGTGTTTTGAAAATGCATATGTTGCATTGAGGTACATTTCACCTTTAAATTATTTTGTATTTATTTATAATTTAATCTAATTTATCTTGCAAATTCATATATGTCGTGTTAGAGAAAATATATTGTTTTGCTTCCTTTTTTTTTTTTTTTTTTTCAGCCATTGTGTATTTGATAAGTATTGAGATGGTTTAGGAATGGAACACGAGTTTAGACTTGCTATGATTAGAAATTCAATCCCTATTTTGTCAAGCTATAAGATGCCATGGTTACATGAATTCAAAGCTTGTGCCAATCAAATCATTTTAAGACATTATTTAATCATATAGTTTGCCTTCCACTTTCCCTAATTTTGGTTCACGTTGATGCGCATGCAATATTTTGAACAAAGAAGTTGCTATGATTAGAAATTAAATCCCTATTTTGTCAAGCTATAAGATGCCATGGTTACATGACTTCAAAGCTTGTTCCAATCAAATCATTTTAAGACATTATTTAATAATATAGTTTGCCTTCTACTTCTCCTAATTTTGGTTGACGTTGATGCATGCAATATATTGAACAAAGAAGTTGCTATGATTAGAAATTAAATCCATGTTTTGTCAAGCTATAAGATGCCATGGTTACATGACTTCAAAGCTTGTGCCAATCAAATCATTTTAAGACATTATTTAATCATAAAGTTTGCTTTCCACTTCCCCTAATTTTGGTTGACGTTGATGCATGCAATATATTGAACAAAGAAGTTGGGTTTTGGTTAACTTCCAATTTTCTAACTTTATGCATTGAAGTTGGATTCATATGCATAGAGCTGGTCGGGAATAAATTGAGGGGGTAAGAGGATTTATTGAGTATGCATTTGATCATGGGGCCATTATGGATGAGAAGTTGATGTATGGCGAAGAAGAAGAGAGTTGATGAATCCGGCTCAGAATACACTACCTTCTAAAGTTGCTATGATTTTAGGCAAAACCTTAGAACAATAGGAATAAAAAGAGAAAACTTCTCAATTCAATTTCATACAATATGCAATAATCAAATCTCTACAATCACTTCCCTATTTATAAGAAAATCCTATCTAAGAAAAACAGTCCTAAAAGAAATAGGAAACCGCTAAAAAGCAATCCTAAAAGAAATAGAAAATTGCTAAAAAGCAATCCTAAAAGAAATATGAAACTGTTAAAAAGAAAAACAATCCTAAAAGAAATGGGAAACTGCAAAAAGAAAACCAATCTTAAAATAAATAGGAAACTGCTAAAAACAAGCATTAAATAAATAAGAAAGCAAAAGTTACTAAAACTCGTAATACTTTTGAGGCCATTTTGAGGGTCTAAATGAATTTAAATAGCTAACACACATATCCAAACTCTTGTAGATCTCGTCGACGGCTTTCTGAAATGGTAATATAAGACCAATTTTGACACCGGAGTCGAAAGTTATGCCCATTTGAAGCTACAATGCGCGCGGTGAAGCATATTTTGATCAAGTGCTTTTAAGTAATCATCTGCAGTCACCTTTACTGAATCATTCTCCCCAGGTGGGAGAGAATTCGTAGCATCATCATTAGAACTATCGCCATAATTGTCACGCTCCGAATCTGAGATATGTAATCTCGAGGATTTCCAAGGGAATGACCTTCGTATCCAAACCATGGATGCGGTCAAACCAATCAATTAACCTGTGGTTCAACAGAGCAAACTAATATCAACGGATGTCTCATGAAATTTAAACCTTTAATTAGGTCCTACTAATGTAAAATCCAACAATAACATAAAAAGATTACAACATTCCTGCCCTTGTGGGGTCAAAACAAAAACAATAAACCAAGTTCAAAGTAACAAGTGCGTAAAGTCTTGAGATCCCATCTAGTTAGGAACCTCCATTTCAAGTCCATCCTTACTCCAATGGTTCACCTGTTTCAGCATAGGGGTGAGCTTGGAGGCTCAATAAGAAAAATCCATAATAACTACAATAGCTATTTTCATAGTCATATGACAAGTCATGTTAAGTCATGCAAGTTTTACCAACATTACCACCTTAGTCATGTAATCAATACAGTTAAGAAGTCAAGATTATCACTATCATGTCATTCTACCCATTTGCTTATCACAATCACAACATAATTTCTACAATTCATAGTTCATCTTAATGTCATGTCATTATTATTTTCCACTCACACTGATTTATGATCATAATGATGTTCATCTTGTTCAACATATCAATGTCATCATGAATACTGTTATGACACATACACCAACACCATCTAAATAGATACCATGTACTCATGAACTCTGTCATGATACACCCAAACACCATCCGAATAGATACCATGTCCTCGTGAACTCTGTCATGACACATTTCCACTCTCAAGGCTACCAACTCTCGTGGCACCTTCTATACAGTAACAATCCTCCTTTTCACTTATCATACCATTCATACAACACAATTCAATTATAACCACAGTTCACACTATAACTCAAGTAACAATCACACATTACACCACAATCAATACATAGTCACACATCACATCAATATCAACACATAGTCACACATCACACTACAATCAATGCAAATCATGCGGATGAATATCATGAGCAGACAGATGATGAAACAACACTCATATACAAGAATGCAATACAAAATGGTGTTATGATGCAAATAATGCAACACACATTGTATGAATGCTGACTAATGCAATTCCTATTCCGGTGAACAGCCAGTTCCAAGTTGCCTTGGCATCAAACTTACTACAGCTGGACGAAGCTCTCTTATCAAGTAATACTAATTTCTGGGCATCCATTTTAATACAGCTAGACATTGCTTGTCACGCCCCGAATTTCGATTCCCGAATTCCTAGGTGGGTGGCACGGATCACGAGGTGAGACCTTCGGGTTCCTAGTTATGGAACACAACTCACAACAATAATCACATTACAAAAGGTAATTATAACTCATGTAAAGAAAATGCGGAAATAAACATTAAATGATTCCAATAAATCAAAACTTAGCTTCATAAGAGCCTACAATCCAAATTAACTACTCAACTAGCCCATTACATCCAATCTATATATTAATCAAAAGTAGTAAATAAGACTAAAACAAAAACAACATCAAGTCCATGTAAGTCATCTAATCTCCTTAACCTGCAACATAAATAGGTTGCATGAGCTTGGAATGTCCAGTAAGAAGTAACTGTCATCCATCCTCAATGAATTCATCAGTCCAAACAACATATAATATCATGAACTCAAAGGCAATCTTATAGCAATAAACATGTTATACTAATCAATTCATATCACATAAGCATTCCATCATGCCAATCAATACATACGAAAGCACTCCACTATCCGGTAATCAGCCGGTCATCAATCTCCACCAACACCCCACGGTCCATAACCTTACGGTCAATATGTCTCCACAATCAATTATCCCACGTGTACATCATGGTTTTGTAATATTCGCAACTTACCAGGCTCAATTCCCGAAGCTCTTTCATACATTTAGGGATTATCACCCAGGGAGGCCTTCAAAGAGGACGTTTACCCACGTACATTTAGGGATTTAACCTAAGGGATCTTTTATCAAAGACGATTACCCATAACAACAAATTTTTATATCTCATCCCAAACAATTGGATCTTCCGGTGACAACACCCTTCGGAAGCTGTCCAGGCACCCATACACCCGAACAATCCTTAGGAAGCCATCACAGGAATCTTTTCCAAAGAAATCACGCATAATTAAACACATGCTAGCACAACAACCAAGCAGTTCAATAACCTTTAAAACATGTGTAATTCACAACGCCAAGTCAGGTGGTCAAGTTCTCAAGTCAATCGGTTCCAATCCTCATGCCAAACAATGTTGGGAAATTCTGGGTTCGTGAACCCAATCTTTTTGGTATCTGATTTTCATTCCCATTAATATCAAAGGTCTATAATCATCATAATCACTATAATATACTTAAGGAAGCATATCAAAACACATATTATCATGATAATCACAGATTAATATACACATGCTCATATAAATTCGAAACCAATCTAACGTCCTATTAAACTCATACTTACGTGATTCAAACAATCTATATTAGCATCAAAATAGTGTCAGCATAATATTATACATTTAATGACCTCTGAAAAACCAATAAAATTATACAGATAATACAACTTACCAGTTATACTCGATTTGATCCTAGCGTGTTCTTCCCTTCAGCTTCTTCTTCCTCTTCAACTCAATCTAGCCACCAATGATTTTTCCAACTTTCTTTCACCCAACCAAAACCTTAATCTCCTTTACTTCTGGTGTACACGACCCCTTCTAAACCTTCTTTTTTTATAGCCGTTCTGATCTTCCCCCTCTTTCTAATTCTCATGTTCCAACCAATTTCAGCCTTTTTCTTCAACCAAAAACTTCCTAGTCCTAATCCAACTTTATTAGAAACTCTCCCTCCAATACTAATCTCTTCCCTAATTAGTAACTACAATCTAATCTCAATTGAATTTACTAACTTAACCTTAGTTACTAATTATCAACTTAATCCTTCTAGAAGAATCTACTTAATTGTTCTAAGTCTAATTCCACCTTATGTCTCACACGTGAACTACTAATTCTAGCTAATTTAGTTTTGTTAATTACTCCATACTCCCCCATAGTTTCTATTAATTATAATATGACCCTAATAATTATAATTTAGGCCTAATGTTATAATTTAATTACAACTTTTAACTAAACCTTTGAATTACTTAGTTATTGTCCCTAATTTCCTCCCCGAAATTAAGCATGTTAGATTTCTAAAGTGTTCAATCATAAAGTCTGTTATGCTTTAGTCATGTCATACTTCATATCATTCACAAAATATAGCAAACAAATCATGTTGTACATACCACTAAATCATGTGATTCCTAGGTTTACATGTTTCTATGTTCCTTCCTAGGTCTCACCAAACTTAAGAGTCTCTAGATCAATCAGCATAAGTAATCATAATAGGTAATCACACAAGCATATCAAACAAGCATGTTATACACCCAACATACAATTCAATCATGTGAGCCCTAGCGTTCTCTTCTATGTTTTCTTATCCTTAGGCAATTTAACCTAGTGCTCTGATACCAATTTTTCACGCCTCGGATCCCGATGCCCGAATCCCTAGGTGGGTGGCACGGATCACGAGGTGCGACCTTCGGGTTCCCAACCATGGAACGCGGCACACAACAACATTCCATAAAATGAAAATCTAATCATGCTTCTATTAAATCAATCAGAGTGCAGTAGAAACAATATTATGCACATCAAATGGCTTCATAAGAGCCTACAAACCAAAATATCTACTAAACTTAGCCTATTACATCAAATCTGAACTATTAATCCAAAAACAGAAATTAAAGTAAACTTTAACAGCATCACATCCATGTAATCATCCAATCATCTTAACCTGCAACAATAACAGGTTGCGTGAGCTTGGAATGCCCAGTAAGAAGAATTATGTTGCCATCGTCAAGGAATTACATCAGTCCAAACAACATATATTATCATCATAGCATATAAACAATAATAACAGTAACATAATATGCAATCATTCCATCATGCCAATCAATCATACGAAAGCACTCCACTATCAAGTGATCAGCCGGTCACAATCTCCACCAACACCCCGGTCAACGACCCTACAGTCAATATGTCTACACATTCAGTCATCCCATGTGTGCAGCGTGGTTTTGTAGGATTTGCAACCTACTGGGCTCAATTCCCGAATTTATTTCTGTACATTTAGGGATTAACCCCCAGGGAGGCCTTCAAAGAGGATGTTTATCCATGTACATTTAGGGAATCAACCCAGGGAGGTCTATCATACAAGACGATTACCCACACTAACAGGTTCCATCTCAAACTGAAGTATCCCAAACAATAGGAATTTCGATGATTGAATCCTTCGGAAGCTATCTGGGCGCCCATACACCCGAATAATCCGCCGTAAACCATCACAAGATTCCTTCACAACAATCCGTAGAATCTCCGGTGATAACATTCTTCGGAAGCTGTCCGGGAGCCCATACACTCGAACAATCCTTAGGAAGCCATCACAGGATTCCTTTCCAACATTCATGTATAATAATCACATGTTAATACAACCGTCAAACCGTCCACCTATCACGTCATAATCAGCATGCTTATCATATTTTAAACAAGATTTAATCATGTCTTATCATCATATAATTATATAATTTTAATTTAGAAAATAGTCCAACACACAAGATCCATCAAACAACCAGATTGTGGCTGACCGACGGGCTAACCGGCACACCGGTTGGCCACCGACAGCCTAGACAGGGAGTCAAAAACCACAATACATGTGACAAGGGCTCACGGTCAGCCCAATCGGTATGCCGGTTGGATACCAGCAGCCTAGGCAGAAGCTACGACACACATTTGGGTGACTGGTGGGCTAACCGGCACACTGGTAGCCTGTCGGATACCTCCTGGGTCAATCGGTAGGCTAACCGGTACACCGGTAGCCTGCCGGTTGACCCTTGGGTTCGCCGGTAGGCTAACCGGCACATCGGTAGCCTGCCGGTTCGCCCAAAAACCAGCTATTTCACGTTTTTGTTATATTTTTGTGTTTAATTAAGTTTAGTAAAGCATCATATTAACATGTAATCACCTTATAAACACAACTTGATATTTGTTAACATGATAAACAATATTACGTAGAAATCAAACACATATATGTTGGGAATCAATCTAGCATCCTATAATCTAAAACACATATATATTGACATGAATAGGGTTTTAAATTAACATCAGGTTATCTTATATAAACATGAATTCACTCATTATTGACTTCTGAAATTTCACAAGGATTATACAGAATTACAACTTACCGGATTATGCTCGATTGATCCTAGTGTGTTCCTTCCTTCTACTTCTTTTTCTTTTTCAATCTCAGATCTAGCCACCATTGCCTCACTTTCTCTCTCTCTCTCTCTCTCTCTCTCTCTCTCGGTTGTACACGTTTTCCCCCCTCCTACCTTCTTTTATAATTTATCAAATCAGAATCCTAATTAATCTTCTAGACCTTTAACCAATTAGAAACTTTCTATTCTAATTCAAACTAATCTTAATTATCTATGTCAATCCAAATCTAAGTAGGAACTTAACCATTATAGAAGAACTTAAAATTACTAAGATACCCTTAGTCTCTTTAACTAGATCCACATGTTTTTCACTTAAGCCCAATGATTAAGCCCATTAAACTAATTAAATTACTTATGTTACTAAGCCTTTAACCTAATTAGTCCAGTCCAATGCCAAATTAATGCTCCATAGGTTTAACTCAAAGTCCAGTCCAATTTAGTTTTAAAGAAATATCAACAGACTCCCTATAAGTTCTATTATTTACAATCTGATCCCCAATTACACAATTAGATTACAATTTGATCCTTATTTCTGGTTTAGAGTCATTACATTCTTCCCTCCTTTAAGAAATTTCGTCTTTGAAATTTAGCAAAGTTAGATTTCTAGAATACTCAATCCTATAATCTCTTATGCTTTAATCATGTTATAAATGTAACACATGCTCACACACAAAACAGTTTATATCGTGCACAAAATTCGGCAAGCAAGTCATGCTATACATACCACTAAATCATGTGATTCCTACATTTACATGTTTCTATGTTCTTTCAAGGTCTCATCAACCTTAAGAGTCGTTAGATCAATCAGCACAAGTAATCACACAATCATGTTATGCACACAATACACAATTCAATCATGTGAGTCCTATTGTTCTCTTCTACGTTTTCTTAACCCAAGGCAGTCTAACCTAGTGCTCCGATACCATTCTGTCACGCCCTGATCCCGATGCTCGAATCCCTAGGCGAGTGGCACGGATCACGAGGTGCAACCTTTGGGTTCCCAACCATGGAACGTGGCACACACCAATAGTCCATAAAATGAAAATCTAAATATGCTTCTCTTAAATCAATTAGTGCGCGGAAGAAACAATATTATGCAAATCAAATGGCTTCATAAGAGCCTACAAACCAGAATATCTACTAAACTTAGCCTATTACATCAAATCTGAATTATTAATCCAAAAATAGAAGTTAAAGTAAACTTTAACATCATCACATCCACGTAATCATCCAATCATCTTAACTTGCAACAATAACAGGTTGTGTGAGCTTGGAATGCCCAATAAGAAGAATTATGTTGCCATCCTCAAGGAATTACATCAGTCGAAACAACATACACTGTCATCATGGCATATAGACAATAATAACAGTAACATAATATGCAATCATTCCATCATGCCAATGAATCATACGAATACACTCCACTATCCTGTGATTAGTCGGTCACAATCTCTACCGACACCCCGGTCCATGACCTTACGGTCAATATGTCTCCACATTCAATTATCTCACATGTACAACGTGGTTTTGTAGGATTTGCAACATACCAGGCTCAATTCCCGAAGATATTTCCGTACATTTAGGGATTAACACCCAGAGAGGCCTTCAAAGAAAACGTTTACCCACGTACATTTAGGGAATCAACCCAGGGAGGTCTATCATACAAGACGATTACCCACACCAACAAGTTCCATCTCAAACTGAAGTATCCCAAACAATAGCAATTCCAGTGATAGAATCATTCGGAAGCTATCCGGGCGCCCATACACCCAAATAATCCGCCGAAAATCATCACAAGATTCCTTCACAACAATCCATAGGATTTCCGGTGATAACACCCTTCGGAAGCTATCCGGGCGCCCATACACCCGAATAATCCTTAGGAAGCCATTACAGGATTCCTTTCCAACATTCATGTATAATAATCATATGTTAATACAACCACAAAACAGTCCCTCTATCATGTCATAATCAGAATGCTTATCATATTTTAAACAAGATTTAATCATGTCTTATCATCATATAATTATATAATTTTAATTTAGAAAACAGTCCAGCACACAAGATCCATCAAACAACCAGATTGTGGCTGACCGGCAGGCTAACCGGCACACAGGTTGGCCACCGGCAACCTAAATAGGGAGTCAAAAACATAGTACAGGTCACAAGGGCTCACCGACAGCCCAACCGGTACGCCGGTTGGCAACCTGTTCGCCGGCTGGCTACCAGCAGCCTAGGCAGAAGCTTCCACACACATCTGGGTGACCGGTGGGCTAATCGGCACACCGGTAGCCTGTTGGACACCTCCTGGGTCCACCGGTAGCCTACCGATTGACCTCTAGGTTCGCCAGTAGGCTAACCGTCACACCAATAGCCTGCTGGTTCGCTCCAAAACCAGCAATTTCACGTTTTTAGTACAATTTTGTGTTTAATTAAGTTTAATAAAGCATCATATTAACATATAATCACCTTATAAACGCAAATTGATATTTGTTAACATGAGAAACAATATTAAGTATAAATCAAACACATATATGTTGGGAATCAATCTAGCATCCTATAATCTATTACACACACACACACACACACACACACACACACACACATATATATATATTGACATGAACATGGATTGAAAACATCAAGAAGCGTTCGAGAAGATAAAGAAAGTTCTTGCCCATCCCCACACTTTGATAGCTTCAATTCGAGGGAAACCCCTCCGAATGTATCTTTCCATCATAGATCAAGTTATAGTTGGCTTACTTGTCCAGGAAGATGAACAAGGAGTTAAGAAACCCGTTTATTACATCAGTCGACTATTGCAAGGAGCTAAAACCAAATACGCAATAGTGGATAAGTCATGTTTGGTCATCGTATACATGGTGAATAAACTAAAGCATTATCTACATTCACATTCTATTCACGAAGTAACTTGAGGAGATCCAGTAAAGTATTTTCTATCTCAGTCTATCCTCTTTGGAAGACACATCAAGTGGCTACTACAGTTAGCCCAATTTGAGATTATTTGTGAGACACCTCAAGCTATTAAAGGACAAGTTGTTGCTGACCTTCTAGCAATCTTCCCACCTATCGAGAACAAAATGACTTCGAGAATGAGGTATCTGTTGCTTCTGACAAAGAATGCTGGATGAAATTCGATGGATCATCTAACTCACTTGGTGCTAGAGCTGGGATTGAATTGATTTCACCAAATGATCAACAATTCTCCTTCTCCTTTAAGATCAATTTCTCTTGTACTAATAACAGAGCAGAATACGAAGCTCTGCTCATTGGTCTTACACTCCTTAACCAAATGAAGATACAAAGGATTCAGATATATAGTGATTCTAGTTTGATCATTTCTTAAGTAAATGCAAAATTCACAGTTACAAAACTTGACTTGGCTCCCTATAGGACAACAATAAAAGCTCTCATTCCAAGGCTCTTAAGTTATTAGGAGCATATTTCAAAGACAGACTGGAGGTATCATATTTTTCAAGATCTTGACAATCTCTCCTATCAAACTCATGTTACTCCTCTCAAGACTTTGATGAATTTTGCAAAGTTAGGTAAAGTTTTATATTATAAAGGGGTCAATGGAGCTTTGTTTAGATATCTTGGATAGGACACTGTAGAAAGATTTCAAACCATGTGTCAGGCATATTGTGGCCTTATGGACTCAATTCCTCTATACAAAAAACTTCAAAGATCTGGTATTTATTAGCCTTCAATGGCATTTGAAATTGTCAAATTGCAACTATCTTGCGTAAAGTCTAAAGAACCACCGGATGTAGTGGAGGGTTTTCCTATCCATGTACAAACTGATTGGAGAGAAACCTACATCAAATATCTTAGAGATGGAATCATACCTCAAGATCGCTTTGAAGCAATTATGCGTGAGTGAAGAGCTATAAGATTCTATATGAAGCAAGGAGAGTTATATAGAAGAAGCTTCAATGATTCTCCTTTGCAATGTTTAGGTAATCATGATATTACCATTGTCCTTCGGGAAGCCCATGTTGGAATATGTGGAGTCCACCAAAGAAATGGAAATTACATAAGCATTTGCAAGACCTTGGCTACTATTGGCTTATAATGGAAGCTGATACAGTCAGCTTTGTAAATAAATGTGTTAGATGCCAAGTTCAAGACAATGTCTCTTGAAAGGCCTCTCATGGGATACAATTTGTAATTACTCTGTGATCCTTTCAAACTTGGGGCTAGATTTGATTGGTCTATTAATCCTAACAGTAGGAGGGGACATACTTGGATTTTAGTGGCTACAGAGTATTTCACAAAGTAGATTAAAGCTTTTCCAATTCGAAGAGCCAATGAGGCATCCGTGGCTAAATTTATCAAGAACACATCATCACTCGATTTGGAAACTATCAAAGGATCATCTCAAACAATGGGACTTCCTTCCTCCAAATGAGATTTCGAGAGCTGACATCCTTTTATAGGATTGATTATGTCAAGTCTACTCCCCATTATTCTCAAGGGAATGCTTAAGCTGAAGCATCCAACAAGACTTTGATCAAAATCCTAAGCTATTTGATTTATGATCAACCCTTGTGATGACACGAATTCCTACCCCAGGCCCTATGGGCATATCGAGTGACTAAGTACAGAGCTATCAATGCTACACCTTTCTGTCTTGTGTTTGGGTCAGAAGTTGTTTTACCAGTTGAGCTACAAGTATCTTCAGCTAGGAATCTAGATGCAAGTGAAGTTGATTGGAATTATAGGGACTTTGCTATTATGCGCACACAAGAGTTAGAAAATCTAAGTCAAAGAAGGCAAAAAGCTTTGGAAAGCATTCTCCATTATCATCAGATTTGTCACTAAAGCTTATACATAGTTATTCAAACCCCGGAGTTTTCAAGTTGGTGAATTTTTCCTTCGAGCTACATGACATGAAATAAGTCATACTATCAAGTAGTGGGAAGGGTCTTTCGAAGTAGTATCTACTCAACCCTCAAGCAACTACGAAATTTTATCATTTGAAGAAAATGCTAGTGAGGAAACTGTAGATTGAAACGGTTGGAGAAATAATTTTTATTAAATATACATACCTTTCCTATACATTATTCCTCTACTTGCATATAGAATCAAGAGAATGAAAAAATTACAAAAATTATTTTTCAGTAAGCTGAAATTTGGTGATACCTTTGAAAATGCCTTTAAGGACTCCAAGCCTTGAAACTTTAGGTTCTAGCAGATTAGCATATAGGGTGGAAAGAGGAAACTCCATTTTAGCAAGCTCTTCCTTTCTTCTAGTAAGTATATCAGCATGTTGTTCCTACAATGATCGTTCTTGCTCCTACTCTATAACTTCTTTTCTCTTAGTGACCTCGGAATCCTTTATCTTTTATGCCAAGTTATTCATTTTGGCTTCTTGGACTTTGAAATACTTCTGCAGTTTTCCTACCTCATCAGTTTTTCCAGTTATGGCAGTCTCGAATTCTCTTACCTTACTACATTGATTCTTCTTTGCCTTCAGCTCCTCATGGCGATTGTCCAACCAATGTAGCTGGAAATCCGTTGTCTATAAGGACTTCAACATTTTCTCCCATCTCTTCCGATCATCAGCAGTTATGCTGTTGCTGTTCTTTTGGCTCATGATCTCTAAGAGTCTACACGACCCATCATACCCTACACTTCAAAGTCTAAAGTTGGGCATGTCAACTTCGTTGGCAACCTCATCGAAGGTCCTCTTAATGATGTCCATCCAATAGGCCCTGTCTTCGACCACTAAGTAATCATTTGTAGACTTTAGGTGGCTAGAAGGTGACCGTTCTAAAGACAACTCCCTCCTCTTCTTAACTGTAGGCATAAAAAATGGTAGCTCTTTGTAGAAGAAGTCGATCCATCCTACGGAGATTCTATGACTACAACCTCAACAACTGTGGGAGTCATAATGGGTGCCTCAATAGTGGTAGTATCTACAGAGGAGGAGCTAATGTGGGCAAAGGTTTAATAGGTGCAATGTTCACTAGTGGAGTGACTACTTCGGGTTGTAAACTTTTAGTCTCCACTGGGGCTGATGGAAACGTCAATGTAAATTCATCTCCCTTATTTGCAATAGTTGCCTCCGGACTTGAGTTTGTAGATTCTCCTGCTACATTCATTACAGCATCTCATGGCCCTTTTCTAATATTCGAAGGAGCAAATGAAGTTATCTCATCATCCTCCTACAAGGAGCATAAAGGTCAATTATCTTGAAAATACATAGGAAATGAATCACAAGAATGAACAATTATATCGACAACAAGGATGAGAGCCATGAAAGGTGCTTCGAGAACTCTTTCCTTCTCAACAACCTTTGTTACAACTCTTCTTGCATTTACCCAGCAACTTCACTGCCAGAGGAAATCCCTGTAGAGATAGGATGCTCAGATTGAGACATTTAGATCCTCATCTCTTTCCCTCCTTTGGTGGAAATGGTAGCTACAAAAAAGAATTCATGTTAGAAGAGAAGGTATTACAAAATGTCTACAAAGTAGCGCGAGAATTGCTTACCAGTAGCAGGCTTCTCAAGATCCGAGGAGGAGCCTTACTTTTTATGGGTTGTTGTGGTGAAACATTGTTCTTTAGAAGGATTAGCTTTGATAAAGCTTTCTTCTACAATGGAAGCCCCTTTATCTGCACAGGGAAAGCCTTAACAGTTGCAAGGGTGCATTTACCGTGGCCTTCACCATTCGCTGCAGGTGGCACATCTTCTATAAGACATCCATAATTAAAGTCAGGATATTTAAGGCCTTATCAGAATTGATAAGAAAGGTTGTTAAAATAAAGTAAAAGAATATTTATTACCATCGAAGTACCACCCGTATTGTCTTCCCCTTTAAGAGTTTGTTCCTTCGAAGGACCAGCTGGGGCTTTGGAAGCTTGGCCTCTTCTGCCCCTTGGGATCAGTACTTGAAAAATAGGGTGTTCAGCCTCCTCCTCCTCTTTAATCTTCTATTCAAATTCTTCTTCCGAGCCAGCACTCTTCTCCTCCAAATACAAGTCATTAAGAATGATGTGACCCGGGACGGTATAGGAGATCAGGATAGCAAATCCCTTCAAAGTAAAATGATTCTTGCCCTTTGTTCTCAACCGCTGAACACCCTAAGCCTGATAATCGACTACAAACAACATCACAGGATCAACACAAAAGCTGCGAAGCTTCTGGACCACAACTGCCTAGTAGGATGACCAAGACAGAGACACCCTGCCATATTTATTGCGAGGGATGGGACGGGCTTCCCAACCAGTGACCAACTCCTGGTGACTATTAATTTGGGACTATCTCCCTCCCACCATGGCAATTGAAGCCTTGCTAGTCTCCAAGGCCACTGAGCTTTTCACTAGTGTCATCTGGACCATCCCAAATTGTAGGAGCACTCAGTGAGGGTTGTAGGTTGGGAACGTGCTCCCAAACCCAGGGACCATTCCTATAAGATATCCATAATGGACTATTAGAAGGAAGGTCTTCTATTCGGACCTAGGGCAGACCAATCCCTCACCCTCTAATAGAGTCCCTTTGGACTCTAGAATTCTTACTACTCCCCGGCGGTAGGGAAAAAATTCAAACTCTACCTCCAAATCCATCACAGAGGCTAAAGATACTGTACTTTTGGGCTCAATGTGGGACAATATCATCGCCTGAAAGGTGGTGTCGAGGTCCATATTCAAGATGCCTTCGACATTCTCGAAATCCACCGGAGCATACCTCTTGTACCTCTCCCACAGAAACATCTGCAGGAAGTTGGCGTCCACCATGGTCTCCACCAGACGCTCATTCAGAGACCTTGCTAGATCTTCTTACAGCAAGTCCAGGTGCTCGTAGAGCATCCCCAAGTACAGAGGGTGAGTGGTACCATATTCCCCCTTTCCATATTGACTGCAAGAGGGAACACTCACTCTGCTACCCTATCTACTGGGTAACCTTCAAGGACAAACTTCAATAGCCAGAAGGCCAAGAAGGCATTCAGATGAATGGGACAGTTCAAGAATTCTCCCCAAAACCTTTTAATGGATTTGATGTTCATCTTCACAGACTCTTTTTGTCTCCATAAGTATCTGAGCCAACATGCGAAGGTGTGTTTGGAGCTCTCCCCTTCTCCCTTGGCCTTCCCTATGGACATCCACAGAGACTTCTTCATAGACATCTTTAGAAGCTCTATTGTGCCCTTCTCCTCTAGAGATAGACAAATCTAACATGGATTGATTTCTTCTACCATAGGGAGGCATTGAACGATCTCAATATCCACCAGATTTGGGTTCATCTCCCCAAAGACTATCACAAAAACTCGATCCTTCAGATTCCATCAAAGGATCAAACTCTTCAAACCTACATAATCATTGTGGAACTCTCCCAAAGAGATCTGGAATACCTCTAGCACTCCAGAGCCATACGGTATTTTTGGTTGCCCAAAATATGCTCACAACACAATACCCAACCCACGAGCAAATTGAAGTGAGGCCAAAAGACGATCTCAGACAAAGGGTAATCACCCTTGTTGGTTTGAAAATATAGGACCTTATCCATCTCCGGGAAGCCTATAACAGTCTCCTTCCCATCAACATAAGGGTTGTTTAGAACTTCCTCTTTCTCCAGGGTCACAGCCAAAGGTTGGTTGTTGAATGCTCTTCAGAAGTGGCTCATCAAGCTTGCACTACAAAAAAAAACTATTTTTACCGAGGAGTTTCCCTAGCGGTCTGCAATGTCTGCCCCTAAAAACGGGTGCGTGGTGCCCCATCAAGCAAAATGGGTATTCGCAGCAGTCTTGCCCTAACCGCCTCGGAATCCCTCGCTTTCACTAGATAAATAGCACGAGAGCGGAGGATTCACAATCCTCATTAGACCGCCATTGAATTCCCTCCAACAAAACCGTCGTTGAATCCCCCACTAAACGGGAAAAATCCCGCGCAACGGGGGATTCAACAGATCTTATTAACAACGGTCCGGGTTGGACCGCAGTAGACTTACCCCTTATTAACGACGGTCCAGTTGGACGGTCGTGGACTTCCCTCTATTGACGGTGATCGAACCATACCATCGTTGAATCCCCCACTAAAGCGGGAAAAATCCCGCGCACGGCGGAGGATTCAACCAACCTTATTAATGGCGGTCCGGGTTGGACCGTCGTGGACTTACCCCTTATTAACGACGATCCAACCCAGACCAACGTTGAATCCCCCGCTTAGCGGGAACAATCCTGTGCGAGCGGAGGATTCAAAGACAAATTGGACCTTACTAACGGTGGTCCAACCCGGACAGACGTTAAATCCCCTACCTAGGTGGGAAAAATCCCGCGCGAGCTATGGATTCAACCCCAAATTGGACCTTATTAACAGCGGTCCAACCCAGACCGCCGTTGAATCCCCCGCTCAATAAATAAAGCCAAACCCACCCGAGCCATTTTCTCAAGTTCCAAAACTAAGGCAATATTCCTCTCTCTCTCTCTCTCTCTCTCTCTCTCTCTCTTACTCCCTTGCTTCTTCTGTTTTAATCATAACTCTTTAGTGGCGTCTTCATGACTGGCGCTAAAGGTTTCCTATCAAACATGTATTGGCGGTCTGCATGACTGTCGACAAATGTTTTTTCCCCTTTTTGAATTGCCATTTTCGGCGATCCTGAAACTCCATGAAGACCGATGTTAATGGTATTAATGGCAAGGTCATCATTGAGGGCCAGGTGGACCACCAAAAAATGTATTTTCGGCGATCCTTTGACCTTTCCCAACGGTTTTAGATCGCAGGGAAAAGCTCTATATTTTGTAGTTTTGAGTAGTCCATTCCCTCTGAAAAGAAGTGACAATGGTTGTTGCAGCAGCAGAGGAAGACTTGGAACTTGAGGAAGCCATTGAAAACACTAGTTCAAAGTTTGAAACTTTGAAAAATAGAACTAAGAGAAGAAGGCAAGAAGACAAGAGCTTAGAAATCTCAGAAATCTCAAAGTTGCAGAAGACTGGTTGCTTTGCAAGTGCTTCTATTTATACACAAAGAAAATCTCTCCTTCTTCCAAGAAAAGTTCAAACATTTTTGGCAGTTCATGTACAATCATGGGATGCAAACATACCATTTTAATGCAACATCATGTCTGCTGTCTTTGCATTTAATTCACATTATCCAGAATTTTACAGCATTTAATGCTTGCCATACAGAGGTATGCTCTTATGTTTTTTATCTTTCACATAAAAAAACAGAGACCGGGAGGCTAACGATGATCTGACGATCTAATTAATCACATTGGACGTGTGTCATAATCGGAGCATGCAATAGCACATTTATAAGATATGACCAGAATCCTTAAATCATATATAAAGTTGTATACCTACTCCTCACTACCTCATTCGTTTGAACTCCAAATGGCGCCCACCCCCTCATTGAGCCACGTCATCAGTACGAATGATCTTTTACGCTGGATCGAAGATCTCATCGTTCTTATCCTGTTAGGGTTAAGTAAGTAAAGTATTTGAAGGATGGAATGGTCACTGTAGATCTTTCAGGGGCTAACCACCCTGAGATGGTCAATTAGTCTAAGGGTTTGTCACCCTCAAAGGACTAAGAGTTTTTCCACTTCGAAGGACAAGATATGGGCCTATCACCCTCAATACACATGATTAAAATCCTTACTAACTTTGAAGGAATCCTTATTGGAGAGGCCTTCAAAGGCATTTTTATTCACTCGTCCCCAGTTATCACCTTCCAATGACATCTTCAAGAAACAACTACAGGCTTTATGAGACTCATTACTGCACTTTATTTTCGAAGGAAAGATATTTATATCTGATTTCACTGAGTTCAATTCAAGGTCACTCGAATTGGTTACTTGAGCTAGAACCTTGAGGAATTTTGTGATAACTATGCCTTACAGGGACGATTGAACACGAAAATGGATTGCCTACTAAAGGTTTTAAGTGCTAAGATCTCTATATGGTAATTCGATAATACACTAGTCACCATGTGAGATATATGTAGTAACTCTAGCTTCCTTCAAAGGAACATAGATTAACATACCAAAAGGTGTTCCCTCGAAGATGAAAGAAGGATTCAAGAGTATTTTGTGGAATTCAAATGACTCCTTCATTTAAAGATGATTCCAATAAATCCCCAAACATCCACGTGATAAAACCTCAATAACTTATATATATCCTATCTAAGGGGATTTTTCCTTATCAAGAATGTTAAGGATAAGAAAGGATACGTTATTTTGGATATATATGCATGTTACAAATGTCATAAGATCTGTGATTTCTTGAATCCCAAGGCAACCCATTATAGTGCAAGTTCACCATTCACTTGAAATCTAGTGACACACCATAATTTCCTTCTGGAAATAACTTATACGCATTGGTCAAGCGTAAAACATTAGATCTGCTCGTTGCATGGAGATATTTTCGATCATCTCTCTGGACATGGTTCCAATTGACACCTATCCTGGTCAATAGAGGATACTTTGGATGGTTTTCTCTATAAGTAGTAGAGCATTCCCTCAAATCAAGAACACTAATCAATGGGAAAGTTTATGAAACAGTGAAAAGACCTAATTTTGGGACATATAACTCACAGATACGTGAAAGATATAAGAAGTGATAACTTATCTGACTCTTCGAGAGAAAAAAAATGAGAGACTTGTGTCCCTCGAATACTGAGGTTCCCCTGTTCTATGGTGTGCATTCTTGTTTTCATACTGAATATCTCGGTCTCCTCTCTCTTTGTTCATCTCTTTGTCTTGTTTACATGTCATATTTGAGAAGAAACACTCTTGATAGAATGGTTGGGTGATAGTTTAGGCTATCTTGAGACAGACTTTTTGGACTATATCTCTGTTGATGTAATTGTATTAGTTAACTATAGTTTTATTAATTTGTGATGTAATTGTAGTTGTGAACTATAGTTTTATTAATTGAAGGCATTCGAGTTCCTACCTGTTAAAAATTATGCATCACCAATAACACTTGAATTCCTTGCATTTCAACAAAGATTAATTTATGCATTTCAACAAAGATTAATTTATGGACGTACATTATCTTCTCAGAGTGTCTAATATTCCCTTACTAATCTCAAATGATCTGATCTCTACCTGAAATCTCTAATCTCTACTCTCTGCCAAAGAATTTCTTTACAAAGGAAGTACTCTCTCCAAATAAGAAATCCTGGAAGAGAAGTCTTAATTTTAGCTGAGATTACATAAGCTTAAGTAGGCTTTTTAGTGACATAGGTAGTCTCCTAGACAGGAGCGAAACCTGGGGAGGGAGCCCTAAAGCTTAGTCTTCTATACAGGGGAGGTAGCCCTAAAGTTCTGAAAAACATTACTAATATATATATAATATTTACTGCTTCCATAGAGATGTGGATGGCAGTGGAGTGGGTTTTGACAAACCCTAATCCGATCCTAAAGGAGCCCCCAATACCAAACCCGATCATAACCTTATCAGGGTGGTATCTTTGTGGAGAGGGTTTCAACCAGTTGTAAGATGTATTAAAAACAAATATTTTTTAAAATTAAATCTTGTAGATATGAGAAACGGTAAAGGTATATAGCCCAGTAATAGATCGACACGTGTCGAGATTATAACCGACACGTGGTAAGGTCCCCACTGATACCGATGGGTAAAACCCTCTGGAACTCCCTAAGGAAGAACCTTGGTCGGTTCGGGGAATCGGTTCAAGGAATGTACAACCGAGACGTGAATATAGGGAGATGGTAGTGCGCTACCATGATGACCTTTTATTACATAAAATACAAGATGACCAACACTACACAACGAATATACAACGAAGCTAATATCAACAAGTACTCCATGGCAGGATGTCAGATCCCTCATGGTAGGAAGCCAGTTCCCTTACAGCAGGAAGTTGGATCCCTCACGACAGGAAGCTGGATCTCTCACTACAGGAAGTCGGATCCCTTATGGCAGGATGTTGGATCCCTCATCACAGGAAGCCGGATCGCTCGCGACAGGAAGTCGGATCCCTCACGGCAGGATGCCAGATCCCACACGGAAGGAAGCTTGATCCCTCAAGGCAAGAAGCTGGATCCCTCACGACAGGAAGCCGGATCTCTCACAGCAGGAAGCCAGACTCCTTATGGCAGGAAGCCGGATTTCTCACGATAGGAAGCTAGATCCCCCATGGCAGGAAGCCGGATCCCTCACGGCAGGAAGTCGGATCCGTCATGGCAAGATGCCGGATCTCTCACGGCAGGAAGTCGGATCGCTCATGGTAGGAAGCCGGATACCTCATGAAAGGATGCCGGATCCCTCACGGCAGAATGTTGAATCCCTTATGGCAGGATGTCGAACCCCCTACGGCGGGATGCCGACATAGTGGTGCGCCTCACGTTTACCAAAGAGATACGTCTCGGTGAACACGTCGATATGAATTTACACCTAAGGGGAGAGACATCCCTGGACGATGTAAGACATTGATACTTCGATATGAATGTACACCTAAGGAGAGAAACAACCCTGGACGATGTAAGACGTCGATACGTCGATAAGAATTTAAACCTAAGGGGAGAGACATCCCTGGGCGATGTAAGACGTCAACACATTGAAATGAATTTACACCTAAGGGGAGAGACCTCCTTAGAAGTTGTAAGACGTCGATATTCTATGGTAGCATGCCAATACATTCCTCCGTCTAGAGAGAGTCTCAATGACGTCATAGGCAATACATTCCTCCATCTTGAAAGAGTCTTAATGACGTCGTAGGAAATACTACCTCCTTCTAGAGCGATGCTCGATGACGTAGAAGGTGATACTACCTCCGTTTAGAGCGGCGCTTGACGACATAGAAGGCAATACTACCTCCGTTTAGAGCGATGCTCGACGACATAGAAGGTAATACATACTTTTATCTAGAGTGATGCTCAATGACGTAGAAGGTAATACATACCTCCGTCTAGGGCGATGCTCAAGGACATAGAAGGTTATACATACCTCTGTCTAGAGCGATGCTCGAAGACGTAGAAGGCGTTACTACCTCCATCTAGAGCCACACTCAACGACATAGAAGGTGATACATACCTTCGTCTAGAGCGACGCTCGATGACATAAAAGGTGATACTGCTTCCATCTAGAGTGACGTTCAACGATGTAGAAGGTCAAACATTCTCGAAGGTACTAAGGTTCGAGAACCTCGAAAGTACTAAGACTAATATCCTCCGTCAAGAGGGAACCTCGACGATGTAGAAGGAACAACTCCATCTAGAAGGAACCTCGACAACGTAGAAGGTCACATAGTCTCGAAAGTGCTCAAGTTCAAAAACCTCAAAAGCACTAAGACTAATAGCCTCGATGGGGCCAAGACTAGACAGTCTTGACGACGCCAAGGCTAAGCAGCTTTCATTATCACTTATATCTACTGATCACCAATGCCCATATGGAGGGGCATGAGGCTCGCCAACACTTGGTCGTATTTGGGTTATAGGCCGTGTCACGACTTGTGATTGGTTCACCTAAGAGATTGAGGTACATAATGCTTACTACCTTAGGTAAACGTTTTAAGATCTTCAGAAACGGTGGGTGGGAATTCTAACTGCAGTTTACTTTTCTTCCAAAAGCTATAAATACTGGCTCACTTCCCACATTTGAGATGGATGGATAAAAAGGCATTAGACTCCTAAAAACGTAGCTCTGAAGTGTGCTCACGTAATTCTTAGCCTTGGCTCACTATTTTCCTTAGCATGGTTTGGATGGTGTTAGACGGTCCACCAGACCTTGAACTACGTCTGACTTGATCCCTGTTTGGGTACGTAGGCAACCTTCAAAAGGTTTAGTTATAATCTCAATTAGAGACATAGGAGTTGGAGAATCTTTAACACCTTGACCCATTATTTCCCTTAGTCTTACTCTTTAGTTCTTCTAGAGACGGGATGCGATCACCTATTGATTTAGGTTCCCGTCGATCAGTAATTATATTTTTAAATATATTTAACCCATAAATTGGGTATAGATCAGACTCAACCTATATATATATATATGGGTCGGTAGAGGCAAGCTGAGTCCGAACTAAGGCCGAATTATGGGTTAGCAAACCCTAATATATATATATATATATTATAAGTGAATGGCAGTGAGGTGGGTTAGAAGCAGTTGATTTCGATCTAAACCCGAATTATGGATTACAAAACCCTAACTGTTAGAACAAAGGCAGGTTACCCGTTTAACCAACCCAATTGCCATACGTACATAGAGATATCTTATATTGGTAATATACTCTCCCCCATAATGGTTATCCTTAAAGGTATTTTCGTAAACTATTTTGAAACTGGCAAAAGATTAATAAATACTTTATATTTCAATAATAAAACAATTACTATCTTCAACTACCTATTTCCTGAACGAATCTCGCTCTTGTTGGAAAAATAGTAGAGAAAATTAAAAGAATGAAGAAAAACTTATCGAAATTGATTGAGGCGTGCAACTTGATGCACTGTCTTTAAAACCAAATTTGCCCTCTTCAAGAACACTCCCAGTGCAGCAAGTATTCAGAACGTTTGGTCTCCAGGATACAACAGCTGTCTCCAGTGTGGTAGGCTGCATGGCACACCTACTGGATTGCGAACTTGATTAGATGTATCACTCGACAGATATTAGAAAACACTTAAGAGGACACTTGAAAAATCTGCATAATTTTTTTGTTCTTCACAAATTGATTTCGATCTCTATTTACAGAGAAAATCACACCCTTTCGAAAAGACACAACCCAAATAAAGTGTTGTTTCATAGCACACCCTTTTGAAAAGACACAACCCAAAGACAGTGTTGTTTCGTATTGAAAAGGTTTAAAGCCAAACAAGATGTCTTTTGGAAACAAGATGACTCTTGGAAACAAACATGGCTCTTGGAATTTTTAATTGCATTAAATATTAATAAATTATATTAAATATATTAATAAATTACAACAGTCCCCCACATAATTAAAAATTCAAACAAAAGTCTATCGAGCGATAAAAAGAAAGATGTGCATTGATACAGATGTCTTTTGGACTTGAATCTGCACTTCGGATTTACAGGTTGAGTTTAGAGAGGCAAGGTGAAATAAGGTCTTGAACGAAACCTCTTTTGTCTAAACTAATAATCTTGCAATCCACACACCATTCCACCGTCATTTAGTTAACGTGATTGGACAGGTTACGACCTTGTGCCGTACCTGGATATTCATGAGTGCTATTAGAGAATTAGCCCAATTCTCAACAAAGTTTCCCCACTTTACACTCATATAGGTTATCCATTAAGTGTGTAACTGCAATTAAACACATTGTCCTTCAGGATCATAGAATCATTAAGAGTCATAGACTCAACCTAACAACATTGCAGTTAACGCCATCTGATTTAAATCATAGAAAGGGAAGTGGCAGTGCTCTCCAAACTACTAAGTGACTTGTTATCACCACATTGAACCTACTTCATGGGATCTCCATTCACATAGGTTGGGTTCCTATCACAGGTAGCTTATTACATGGGCTTTAATCCCATCCCCCTTGATGTATCATGGACTAATTTCCTTGAGAGTCCAAAGGATCAACCAAATTTTTCTCAAATCTCACAAATTCTAAAGTGATGACTCCATCACTTATCAGCTGCCTCACAATATTGTGTCTTAGGCGAATATGCCTATTTTTCCCATTATATGCTTTGTTTGTTGCTCGAGCTATGGCTGCCTGACAATCACAATGTAATGACACTAAAGAAACAGGCTTAGTCCCTAAAGGTATATCACTCAACAAACTTTTAAGCCATTCAGCTTCTACACCGGCCAATTCCAAAGCAATGAATTCAGATTGCATTGTTGATTTGGCACTACATGCTTGCTTGGATGACTTCCAAAAGATTGCTCCACCTCCCAAGGTGAATAAATAGCCACTAGTGGAATTGATCTCATAATTTCTCGTAATCCAATTGGCATTTTTATATCTATCCAGGACTGCTGGGTATCCTTCATGATGAAGTCCCAAATCAATTGTAGCTTTCAGGTATCTCAAAATTCTAGATAATGCAGTCCAATGATCATTGCTAAGATTATGAGTGTATCTACTCAATCTATTAACTGCATAGCCAATATCAGGACGAGTACAATTCATCAAATACATTAAACTACCAATTATCCTAGCATAATCAATTTGGGATACAACA
>JAUPMG010079905.1:0-12676 GCA_031762675.1 Pachysandra terminalis | reverse complement strand
ACCTATTCACGAGAGGTTGGACAGGGTAGAAGCAGAAACTCCTAAGGGACAGCAACAATATATTCCCACGATTTGTTTCAAAATTTTCAGATGAGAGAGAGTTGTCTGCACCGTCATGAGTCGTTTTTGTTAAGCTGAGAGTTGTTTTCCAGTATTTCTTTTCCCCTGATGAATGTTTTTTTTTCCAGAATTCTATAACTTTCCATCAAAATGAACAAGCGAAAAACTTGTAAGTTCTGAATTTTTTCACCTATTACAGCAATATCCTCAAGGTATAATTTGTTGGTTGATCGATAACAAAGAGGTTATGGAGCGTTTCACAATGAATAAAAGAAGAAATGTTCTTTCTTAATTCTTTCAAAGGATTTCCAGAAAGCCTACCTTCTTGCTCCAATAAAGGTATAATTTGTTGGAATCACCTTTACATTGCACTTGGTAAGTTCCTGTGGAACTTAAAAGAGTAGCATGTTTTAAGCATGTGAACTTAAGTCTGCAATTCAAGATTGCATATGAGTAGAGCAGTTGATATTTTCTTGTACATGCAATATCTACTAAGGCCTTTGCGCTGATGACAAGTCTGGAAAATGAGGTTCAAGATAGGTTTGTTAATAGAGCCTATAAGATTATCTTTTAGAAATGATGAATATTACAGGGAATTTCCAAAATAAAGACTCTGTGGTGATTGTTTCTACTTTGTTGTTTTGGGAATAATAAGCATTTTTTGGTTCATCTTGGGCATAGTGTTTAAACTCGGTATCGGTAATCCAACTCAAGATCGGCCAATCCAAACAAGGCCCAATTCTATTTTATTTTTAAAAATCATAAAAACATTTAGGGGGTCAGATCGTTTGGATTGGACAATCTGACTCTGTTTCAGACTGAGTCAAAAAACTTTAGCAATTTTCGGGACCGGCTTGGGATCGTGACTCGTCTCAAACCGATCCCGAGCTGTATCGGCCAATCCGACTCGGGATTGGCCGATACTTAACAATATGATCTTGGGTGGGCTTTTAGAAAACTTATTAGAATTGATATTATCCTACCATTAACTGTAATAGTAAAAAAGATTGACACAAAGGAATTTGAAACCATCCAATGAGGTCGAGAAGCATCTTGTGTTACTGGGTCTTGGATATGACTTTACAATAATATGTGTGTGGAAAAATTCCTTTCACATTTTCTACATTGTAGAAATTTCCTTCTTCTTCCCCCTCCTTTACTTTTTGATTCATTTTAATTATTGCTTCAACTGTGATTTCTTCATATCAAATATCTGTGTCCCAGTTAAGAATTGATATCGGATTGATTGAATCAGAAACACTGCTGCAATACTTGATTATCACCATATATATCATGACTCAAATATATGATAAGCGAGGATTGAATTGGTCTCATCTTCTTCAGAGACAACCCTCTTAATGAATGTATTTGTTTACTTAACATTAATATTTTTTCATAATTTCTTTTGTGGTGTTTGAATGATATAAACTTACATTCTGTTTATGCTTTATTAACAGTAAGAGAACATGGACAACCAAAGGAAGTTCAGCATACAAGTAAAATAGACTTGGTGTGTTGGATTAACTCTAAGTTCCTCATTGCACTTTCTTTCATCCAAAACTATTTCTTTCATTCTTTTAAAAGAAAAATTTAATCTATTTTTTATGTAGCTCATTCATCGCCCTTCAGGTTTTATGAGGAAAAATATCCAAAGCTCATAACTATTTTATTCATTCTTTTATGATACTGCATTTATGAACTTCTTTCTCTTACGATGCCTGAAAACCTTATCTTAGTTATTGTTGCTTTAGCCAGACTAGTGCACTAGCAGTGGATCAGTCGCTTTGCCTGAAGAAGATGCGGCATGCATTTCTACCTCATGCACTTCTGTTTTCTACACTATCAGGTAATTCATGCCCTTGCAAATGCTTTAATGCACAACAAAGAGAGTGGGTGAATGCAAGTAGAACTGAAGATCCACAACTTGATGATCTCTGTTCCTTCTAAAAATCAAATGAGGAGCTACAATTGGTGTTCAGATAGCAACTGGCAAATCCCAATCCCAGATTGCAGCAACTTGCGATGCTTAATGCCACGAATCACAGGGATCATCAGTCTTTTAATTTTTTTTGTTATCTCTTAGCAAACCCTTACAAGAGATAACCAGTCAATTAGTCTATACTGAGTGCTTTTGAACATTTACTTGATTGATAGATTATATGTTGCAACCACAACATGTCGGAGCGTCTTATAGGGAATAAAAGAGGGAAATGCTCTTTCTTTAATCCTTTAAAGAAGTTCCATGTTCTGCTGAGGCCTTTGTGATCAGCGTGGCAAATGAGGTTCAAGATAGGTTTGTTAATTGAGCCTTTAGACGTTCTTTTAGATTACTTATTAGAATTGAAATTATCCTACCATTAACTATAATAAGCATAACATAAGGCATTTTAAACCATCCAAGGAGTTGGAACAGTAGTGGTAAATACATATCCTCATATCTTATTTTATTACTCGAAAGTTTAGTTTCTTTTGTTTGCTTTTATAGGTGAAAAGTACATTCTATCGCTGGGCTTTGAAGATAAATTTAAAACATGGTGTGAAAAGCTTCCTTCACATTTTGTTCCCCACTCCTTTAGTTTTTGATTCATTTTTATTGCTTCAACTGTTTGATTTCTTTGTATAAATATCTCTATCCCAGGTAAGAAGTGGTATCGGATTCACTGGATCAATAAACGCTACTGATGTACTTGATTATCACCTCATATTTCATGACTGTGTTGATGCATGATTATGGGACAGGATGAGCAGAACAAGAAAGAATGTAGCATGCGAAACAGAACATGAGAACCTGAAGTGTTTTTGAAGCTCCATTAGTTGCACTTAAATGAAAGTGTGAGAAAATCTTCCTATGTGGGTTCCAAACTACTGCTCTAGATTTTGATGGCATCTGGAACTACTTGAAAATTTCTTCTCTATGTAATTACTCTGAGATTTATTAGTTTTGAGTTCTCAGTTTCTTTTGAGCTTTGAGGCCATCCTTGTACTTCTTAATGTATTGTCCTTTTTATTTACTATCTTGTTCTTCATTGGATTTTTTTTCCTTTTTTATGTAATTTTCACGAGTTGATTGTCATTCAGTGCACATGTGCATTTTTATTTTTTGGTTAAAGTTTGGATTTTTGTTTTAGATTTAAGGATAAGAGGTTGTTGTATCTGGATTTGATAAAATTGTCATGTTACTGTTGAAGTCAGTTTCTTGCTCCTACTTAATTTCTTTCTTATCTATCATTGTGCTTCTGTGACATTCTCTTTCAACTCAGTTCCTCAGATTTTCCTTAAGATCCGAAGTTGTTGGTGTATTACATATATCTCCTCTTTGTCCATTTTTTTTATCCAAAAAAAAAAATGGTTATAGTTATTTTACTTTTTCAAAATTTCTGTTTACAGAGTAATAGCTTTTGGAAATTCATTTTAGTTTCGTCTGCAATGAATGATGAAGGTGATTTCTTGTAAGTGGTCATGTTCAGGAAAAATAGAGCAGAAACCCGTTTTAGAACCTTTAATCAGGCCTATTGAAACAAGGATTTATCAAGACGATGCAAGAGGGACACAGACGAGGATTGGCCTAAGATTGCTCACATCCCAAATGTAGTCATATATGATGACCCGTCTTCTTGAATGATGATCTTCTTCAAGTCTGTATTCATTTCCTCACCATTAATCTATTACCTTCACTTCATTTTTTCCTAATTTCTTTTGTGATGTTTGAATGATAGAAACATACTGTTTATGCTTGTTATTAGTAAGAGCACAGCCTAAGGAATTTCAATAGTAGAAGTAAAAGAGAGTTTTGCATTTGCTTACTATTTCTGATTGCTGTTTTTTGTTCTTAAATGTCAGACTATAGTTCACCTCCATAAGGCTTTGGCAATATTTTTCAGACTTCAATATACACCATGTATTCATCCCTTTTGGGAAAATGGTCTCCATGGTCTTGAGAGCCTTCAAACACTAACAATTAGAGGGCTTCCAAAATTGGTATCTCTGCCTGAGGGGCTGGGGAATTTGACTTCCCTTAAAGAGCTTTCAATTAGATATTGCCAGAATCTGCAGTCTTTGCCGCTAGGGATGCAACGCCTTACAGCACTGCAAATGCTAAGTCTTTATGGCTGTCCACACTTATCAAGACGATGTGAGAGGAGCGTAGGAGAGGATTGGCGTAAGATTGCTCATATCCCATTTGTATTGGTCGAATCTTAATAGGGAAGAATTCTGGTCTCGTATTGTTCGATCGATGGGAATCTTCTTCAAGTCTGTGTATGTTTCCTCACCATCAATCTTTTTCAGATGAGAGCGAGTTGTCTGCATCGTCATGAGAGTGAGAGGTCGTCTTTGTTAAGCTGAGAGTTGTTTTCCGGTATTATTCTTCCCCTGATGAATTTTTTTTTTCCAGATTTCTATAATTTTCCATCAAAATGAACAAGCGAAAAACTTTTAACTTCTGAATTTTTTTCACCTATTTACAGCAATATCCTCAAGGTATAATTTGTTGGTTGATGGATAACAAAGACGTGATGGAGCGTTTCACAATGAATAAAAGAAGGAAATGTTCTTTCTTTATTCTTTCGAAGGATTTCCAGCAAGCCTACCTTCTTGCTCCAATAAAGGTATAATTTGTTGGAATCACCTTTACATTGCACTTGGTAAGTTCCTGTGGAACTTAAAAGAATAGCATGTTTTAAGCATGTGAACTTAACTCTGCTACTCACGATTGCACATGAGTAGAGCAGTTGATATTTTCTTTTACATGCAATACTGCTAAGGCCTTTGTTCTGATGACAAGTCTGGAAAATGAGGTTCAAGATAGGTTTGTTAATAGAGCCTTTAAGATTATCTTTTAAAATGCTGACTAGTACAGGGAATTTCCAAAATAAAGACTCTACTTTGTTGTTTTGGGAATAATAAGCATTTTCTAGTTCATCTTGGGCATAGTGTTTAAACTCGGTATTGGTAATCCAACTCAAGATCGGCCGATCCAAACATGGCCCAATTTTATTTTATTTTTAAAAATCATATAAACATTTAGGGGGTCTGATCGTTTGGATCGGACAATCTGACTCGGTTTCGGACTGAGTCAAACAACTTTAGCAATTTTCAGGATCGGCTTGGGATCGTGACTCGTCTCGAGCTGATCCCGGGCTGTATCGGCCGATACTTAACACTATGATCTTGGGTGGGCCTTTAGAAAACTTATTAGAATTGATATTATCCTACCATTAACTGTAATAGTAAAAAGATTGACATAAAGGAATTTGAAACCATCCAATGAGGTCGAGCAGTAGTGGTCATAGTGTTTGAACTCAGATCCAATTCGGGGATCGTTTTGCTCCGATCCCGAGTTGGATTGCCGATCCAACTCGGGATTGGACGATCCAAAATTAATAAATTCTTTTTTTCAAAACCCAACTTGGTCCTACTCGGACGATCCGACTCGCCTATCCCGAGTTGGATCGTCCGATCCTTATCGGGATCGGACCGAGTCATTACATTTCGGTTTAATTTAGTCTCGGATTCAACTCGGGGTTCGGACGATCCTTTACACTAGTGGTAATTGATATCTTCATATCTTATTTTATTACTTGAAAGTTTTAGTTTCTTTTGTTTGCTTTTATAGGTGAGAAGCATCTTGTGTTACTGGGTCTTGGATATGACTTTACAATATGGTGTGGAAAAATTCCTTTCACATTTTATACATTGTAGAAAGATCCTTCTTCTTCCCCCCTCCTTTACTTTTTGATTCATTTTAATTATTGCTTCAACTATGATTTCTTCATATCAAATATCTTTGTCCCAGGTAAGAATTGCTATAGGATTGATTGAATCAGAAACACTGCTGCAGTACTTGATTATCACCATATATATCATGACTCACAGATATGATAAGCGAGGATCGAATTGGTCTCATCTTCTTCAAAGACAACCCTCTTAATGAATGTATTTGTTTCCTTACCATTAATATTTTTTCATAATTTCTTTTGTGGTGTTTGAATGATATAAACTTACATTCTGTTTATGCTTTATTAACAGTAAGATAACAACCAAAGGAAGTTCAGCATAACAAGTAAAATAGACTTGGTGTGTTGGTTTAACTCTAAGTTCCTCATTGCACTTTCTTTCATCCAAAACTATTTCTTTCATTCTCTTAAAAGAAAAATGTAATCTATTTTTTATGTAGCTCATTCATCGCCCTTCAGGTTTTATGAGGAAAAATATCCAAAGCTCATAATTATTTTATTCATTCTTTTATGATGCCGCATTTATGAACTTCTTTCTCTTACAATGCCTGAAAGCCCTATCTTAGTTATTGTTGCTTTAGCCAGAATAGTGCACTAGCAGTGGATCACTCGCTTTGCCTGAAGAAGATGCGGCATGCATTTCTACCTCATGCACTTCTGTTTTCTACACTATCAGGTAATTCATGCCCTTGCAAATGCTTTACTGCACAACAAAGAGAGTGGGTGAATGCAAGTAGAACTGAAGATCCACAACTTGATGATCTCTGTTGCTTCTAAAAATCAAATGAGGAGATACAATTGGTGTTCAGATAGCAGCTGGCAAATCCCAATCCCAAATTGTGTTTACCAAAGGAAGGGTTAATGGACTTGACTTCTCTTGTCTCTTTCTGTAAGTTTCTGCAATAGCTTGACATCCCTGTCTCGAGGGATGCAACACCTCGCCACCCTTGAGGATATGTATACATCGTAGGGACCTTGATTTTTTGGAAGAATATGGCATACACAGCGTTCAAATCCTTCAAATGTTGATAATTTCATCGCTTCCAAAATTTTATGTTGTATAGACTTCATGATTCTACCATAGTAGCTGGGAAGTTTCACTTCGCGGCGAGAGCTTTGTATTAGATATTGCCCAAATTTGGCATCTCTACAAAAAGGAATAAGACAACTCATGTCACATTACAACTGCTATATCCTTACTGTTGTCCACATTTGTTAAGAAGATGCTAGAGGGAGATAGATGAGGATTGGTCACTTTCCAGGATTAGTCATCTTCTTCGAATTTTTCTTCAAGTCTATGATTCCAATCCCTTCTGTTTATGCTCGTTAATAGTGAAAAAATAACCAATGTTTTGTAGTATAAATCTTAGTAAAACAGAGTTCATGAGTTGGTGTATCTTCGAGTTCCTTGGTCTTATAGCTGAATTGTTCTTTGTGGGAAAGTTCCCTCAAGCAGAACTAGATGGTGATAATATATTTACCTCTTTGTTTCTTTTATAGGCTATGACCTCCCACCAATGCAAATAGAACTCAAAATAAAATAAAAATAAATTCTCTATTTTTCATATAGGTCATTTATTTTCCTTCTACCCACAGTTATTTGGGTTTAAATTTTAAATTAGCTTCTCTATATGGGTTTTCTATTATGTGTCCAACAGTACAGAAATTTGGCCAACTTCTTAATATATTCACACTCGAAGTAGTCCATAATATGGCGTCTTCATACTAAGTGTTTGGTGCTCTGTGTTATCCCTCGGATGTCTTGTTCTCGTGTGGAGCCCGCACGTGCGGGGGTGTTCACCATTGGATATACGTTGTTGTGCCGTTCTCTAATAGCTTGAGCTTTTAGAGTAATTGGTGTTTAACATTGAACTCCCTAGCTCATAATTATGGCAACATGTGATGTGAATCTCAGGGATGTTTTCACCTTAAGTGTGATTGAATTTTATTTCCCTAAAGGTATATAATGCTGACATTGATATGGCTAGATGCATCGAGGGAAGCTTTTTTCATACTTAGTAGCTAAGGATGTAACAATTTCCCTATTTACACAAATTTTTTTTATTTGGAAATTATGTGCTTACAACTGATGCTGCTCAAGTTGCAAACTCTATCCGAGAAAACCAGTCCTGTTCTCAGATTTGCCTGTAACAATTTCTCACCTAAGCTTGTTTGTTTTAGTGGTCTAGTAAATGTCTTAATTTCCATAACCTGTTTTCAGGCTTATTGATCTCTTTCCTTGCTATTGATTTCTTACATCCATTGTGTAATTATTGAAACAGTTTGTTCTTGTGTTTGATTCTTTTTTCTATCTTTGCATTGTTAGCTTGTGTGTTTGGATTTTGAAGAAGTTGGATTTCTTATATAATGCTGACATTGATATGGTAGTGTATGTTATTTTCTTTCCCTTTGTTCTTTGAAGGTTTGAAGACACTAGTTTTAGTTATGTTCTTATCTGCGATTTTCGAACAACAATAAGTGAATGTAAGAAGTACATGTTAGCAAAATAAATAACATGTGTTGGTGTAGTGTTTTGGACCCATATCGGTACAGCTATTAGTGACTTGAGCTAGCTGAATTAGTCTTGGAGAGCCTCAAACAATCAATATGTAACAACTTTTCTTCTTTCTTTCTTATCTAGCATTAGTACTGCTTCTGTGGCATTCTTTGTGCATGATCTCTCAAATGTTCAAGACTCATCGTCTAAGCAAGGTTTCTTCCCTACTAGATACATCTTCCTGTTATCCAGCCTTATTTGTTCTTCACGAGATGTTGTTTTCTCTAGATATACAAGCAACTGCTATATGCTATCATCATGTTTCAACTATACATGTTTTCAGAACTGACATACCACTTGATGGTGTTAGTTATGTATGTGTTCTAATGGTATGTTTACTGAGTTAAAGATTTGGGAACTATTTCAATTTCATCCGCATTGAATTTTAATGGTAATTTCTTATAATTGATATGTTTGGTGAGGCAATAGTCAGTATTGACCAGCATAACAAGACTTTGTGCTGACACAAATAATATGGTATTGGTGTTGGGCCTAGATCTTTATCTGCATTTGCATTAGAAGTGTTTTTGTTAATCAGGAAAAAAAAACACTTTGTTTTGGTAGCTACTTCTTCCTGTTGTGTGCTTAAGCTTCTTTACTATTTTCATTTTAAAAAATATCTAATACATTTTTCCATTTCATTACTAAATTGTTTGTGCAATTAATTATAAGTGGAAAGATTGTTGATAGGCTTGAACCCGAACTCATGGTCAAAGGCAATGTGGATTAATTGATTGAATTGAACTGAGGAAACCACATCAATCATGCTTTCTATTGTTGAAAAGAAAGTTTATCATTGGTAATCATTTTCCTTGATAATTTTATCAAACTCATGATAAAACTCTTAGAATTGATGGATACCTGATTAGTTGGCATAAGTATCTAGAGGACATTTGAACTAGTAGCTAATTAAGTGTATCATTTGTTAAATTAAACAAAGTATCTCATCAGCCCATGAGTAGTGTTTCCTCTTTTTCACTTCTTTTCATCATGTGGTTTAAGAACTAGGTATTGAATTCATGGAAGCTGCATTTGTTGGAGCCGCAACTCAAGGTTGCATGTAACATAGGTAAGTGAAACCACTGAGAGTGTTAAGTTTTCTATATAACTCAAATAAAGCCTCTGTTTTAGTGGGTAGACTGAAAAATCAAGGTTGTAGACAATTCTATTGTATCTAACATATATTTTTTTTTCCAAGGAGAGAAATGGAGATGACTTGAATGAACCAGTCACTTCATGATAAATAGGCAGAACAAGTGCTTCCATGATGAAAACAAAATGCAAAAACGAGATACAAGAACGAAAGAAGCAAAGAAGAATAAAACCAAAGGATTTCCCTTGATCTCCATCTATGGTTGTTTTGAATGATGGGTTGTGCGAGCTGCCCTTTGGCTCAAATAACATAAAAGAATATTTGAAATTTCTGCCTCTCCTCATAATATTTGACATTATGGATGTATAGCAGTGACAATTTACGGGCTCAAGAGTCCTGAACAGTACAGGAACACTGTGGTTTCCATCCCACCTCGAAAATGGGATCTATTGTTCTCATTTGTTCTCTGGTTATGGATTTTCTATGCATGTGATTTGCTGGACTAAGTCCTCTGTTTTTTTTTTTTAACCTTTTTTTCTTTTCTTTTTGTTGTTGACGGTGACTATATTTTATTTTTGAGATGAATGAAAGCACAAAGAGATCTCAAAACCAAGAAGTTAAAGAAGAAGACAAAGAAGAATGTTGGAAAAAGGATAAACACAAAACAATGGATAGATAAGAATTTTGTATTATTGTTGGTAGACTCTAATGTTAATTGTTTTTCTTCTCTGGTCACCACATCTTTGTTATAATGGAGCCATATTTCTCCTCAAATAAATTTAATCCGAGGATATTTGCTCTCTTTAGCATGCTTTTTGCTCTCGTAGGTTGTCTAGTTGCATCTCTCAATTTATCGTATTTAAGTTGTTGGTTAATTCTCATTCTTAATTATGGTGTTTTCATAAATTTCTTTCTCCATTTGCCTATTGATTTTAGGCTTCTCGTTGATTTCTACATCATGTCATTCTCTACAAATTTCTTGTTAAGAATAATGGGATTTCTTTTTGAAGAGCCTCACTTTTTAACCATTGAGAGTAGGAGGATGGTAGAAGATTTAAGAAGGGGTATAGACTTCAAATGGAGTCATCTGTTTTCTGGATTCTAATTTCTTTGACCCCCCAAAAAGAAATTTTAATTCTCCGACACTTATCTTTTTTTTTTTTTTATCTTTTTCTCTTTCTTTTAACACGTTTAGGCAATATTGATGCTTGGTGCCAAAGTATTCTTGAATTATGTTGGTGGTTGATGAAATCATTAATTGGCTCCCCTTCAAGAATCCTAAGAAAAGATCAGCAATCATAAATTCCTATGAAAATCATGGCTAGCAGTTTTCTATATTTCTTTTTTCTTGTTTTTCCATTCAATAATTTAATGTTCTGCTTCTATAGGCATGGCATTCTGTGAATTCTGGGTATTAAGTATTTCATATAATTGAGTATATCAGTTGATACCATATTTTGGATACACCCAACTCTGCCAAGGCCTCTGTTTTGGTGACTGAACTAAATACTCTCTGCAGGTGAGTCAAGTGACTACTACTACTACTACTTTGTTGTTTAGTGCATAAGCATCTTGTGGTTTTATGTTGATTGGGATCTGAGAATACCTCTTAGAACTTAATATACCGAAAACCATTGATTATTATCAGTACAAAGCATGGTATTATAGAGAAATTCCTGACCCTCCTTAAGTAACAAGGAGTTGGAGCAGTAGTAGTAATTCATACCTTCATGTTCTATTTTACTAAACCTTTAAGGGTATGTATAATAATAATAATTATTATTATTATTATTTTTTTGAGAAGGTAGTGGAATTTATTGACTATTGCTAGTTACTTAAAAAAAAAAAAAAGCATACCAACGAAGGCTGGCCTGAGTGGAAGGGGCTCTGGTCGCTTAAACAAGAGGTTTTGGGTTAGAGCCCTTGTGGATGCAGCAAACTTTCTTGGGAGAGGTCCCCGCCTTGGCGCCTGACCGTACCTTGGGAGATTAGTCCTGGGCAAAAGCTTGGGGACACCTTGGGAAACCAAAAAAAAAAAGCATATATTTTATCATTTTTAAATATGTGATTGAGGTTTAAAACATTTTTTTTTCTTCTTGTACCGATAAGATCAGATCAAAGCCTAGAGCTCGTTTGTCCTTGTTCTTAACAATTTTGTATAACTTGAAGGCTCGACTAAGGGATAGACAGCCAAATAGACACGTTAAGAAAGATAAGTTGGATAATTCTTGATTGTTGATTGATTATCTATTAAAAGAAATAAAAGACTTTAAATACAACCCTCTCCTAAAATCTCTCAACCTCAACCCATTCTTAACTGCAATGGACTCTTCATGGATCTAAATACTTAGATAATTATAAGTTACAAACACACGATTAAATAACTAATTACATGATTAACTTGACCACGTGGCTTTCATGAAATCGGAGAATAATATGCACGTAACATGTACATAAAAAATAAGTTTTTTATTTCTGAATAATTGGAGTTTGGACCTAAATCACCAAAACGCCAAGCAAATGCGGGAGCGAAAACGCAAGAGCGCCAAACTTGAAAATAACTTGTAATCTAGAGCGTCTATATATATTATAATTCATATAAAAAAATATTTCAATTTTCATTCTTATGTTCAATCACAAAGAAATAATACAAATTTATTTTCCTAAAACCATATTTTCGATTTATTTTTATATTTTTATAAAAACTCTTAATATATTATAAGAAAATCCCCAACATAATACAGGAAAACCTCTTTACTCTCTTCAGTTTACACTTTTTATTTATATATTTTCATAAAAACCCTTAACAAATTATAAAAAATAAAAAAAATAAAAACCTTTTAAGTTATCGTTTCACCCAATCCGCCTTTAAAAGTCAAATCTGTAGATTTAGAGCATTTCCACACTCAGAATGCGGATTGATATTCTGAGCGCCAAAACGCCCCCCCTTTGAGGCGGATTGTGTGACTTAAGTTTGAACACAAGGCCCGAATTGAGTGACACCAAATGAGCGTCTTTGTCGATTTAACAATTTTCCCAAAAACATATTTATTAATTTTTTTTGGTCAAAATGAAAATTCATAAATTACTTAATAGGGCATAAGCGAGGCGTCGCTCTCCCTACCAGGTCAGCAAACAAAATGGCCTTACATACAGTTGGGGGGTCAGTAAAGGTGTGGACTCCCCCACCAAGATTATAACCAATATGAACGAGGGCATCCGCACAACTAT